>JARKIP010000010.1:10600000-10822500 GCA_029990175.1 Petunia secreta | reverse complement strand
GAGTATTGCTATCCTCCTTGATGAAGTGAGATCGAATCCCCTTAGCTGCACTTTAAGAGGTGTAGGCACAATCTTTTACAAAATTTAACAGTAAAATGTCCAAGTATAATATAAGAGCACTATGCTTAAAATAAAATCCTTAACTTTGAAAGCTAATTGGGATCTTGGAAAAAATTTCTAGATCTATTGTCTCTATATGGAAGATACACCACTGGCAAAAAATCCTGCGTACGCCACTGGTGTCTGAGAAAAAATTAAACAGAAGGTTGGCATTCTCCTTGATGTCGTGACAACTTCGTCATTGTATAAATATATTGTGTCAACTCGAACCACGGAAATTCCTATTTCTTTGGAGAGGATGTACAAAATGTGTACCCTCTCCGGATCCTTGTAATTTCTTGATTCGACAACTTCAGCAATGTAACGAATTTGTTTGGATTATAAGATACTCACTCTCTCTCATTTTATTTATTTTTTTACTAATTTTTGCCAAAAAGATTATGCATATCTAATTTTATAAGTACAAGGACTTTACATTTAATCTAAATTTTTAAATAGAAAAACTATTTTCTCTAATATAACTAGCTTGCATTTCAAAAAACTGAACTTGAGGATATATCTAGTTTGTGGGTGCAAAGTGGCTTTGCCATCTGATGAAGTGGAGTACTCTACGTTACCACAAATAGAAAAAAATAACTAGAAAGAAATGTTTTAGTTATAGAGAAGCTAGTTTGGATTGAACTAACATGTGACATTTTGTACACGTTGTTAGTTTTTGATTCCTAATACATATACCACTTTTTAGATAACTATTTGTAGTAGTGAAGGTATCATAATATTTATTTTTATTCTGTATAGTTTTAAATTTATTATCTTGACGAGTGCAACACATGTCCAACACACGTGCATAAGACTTGATATTTAGCTAATTTTTTCATTGATTGTTGTTAATTTTCATATTTACTACTCTATCTCTCTGTTCTCTACATATCAATAGTTTGGATCTATAGATAAATGATGTGGCACATATTTAAAGCTACCACTTTCGGCTACTTTCCAATCTTCTTAAGTACTTTTGAAGTTTTGGGTTTTGATGAAATTTGTTTGACTTAAGGAAGGTAGCAATTCGGTCAATAGGACATTAGGACAATTTTTGTAGTAATGCTTAATTTAAATTCAAATTGAAAGCTAAGTGTTCCTTTTTAAATGGATAGAAAGATCATAAAAAATATTTTCTAAAAGATAAAGCCTACACATGAAATAGTTTTAAAATTTGAATCGGAAGATAGTAAATATTTCTTGAAAGATAAACCTACAACCTTATCTAACTAATTGATAATATAAATATAAATAAGTAAATCTAAAGGTAAAACATTTCGTATTTGAGTTGCAATATAAAATTAATAATATTATCCCAAACTCTTTTCAACCATATTATCTCCCAACCCAGTGCGTATAAATATCAGCATCAAATGTGTTATGTAAACTCAAAAACTAGGACGAAATGCTTCCATTAAGAAATGACTATCTTTGTGTAGTTATCATGTACATATTTGATTTCGTTGATTTGATTCTCATAAGTAGATTCTATATAATTATAAAATTAATATTTAAATAAGTATACCTACGAAAAGTAGAAACATTCGTAGTATTTTATAGTTTTCATTTATCTCAGTCTAATTGAATAAAGTGATAAAATTATTTTAAATTAGAATTGATCCAGCAAATCTCGAAAATTGATCAGCAAGTTTTTTTAGTGGGATTTATATTATACATTAATCTATATCTATAGTATAATATAATGATAAGTATGATCTTAGGATCCTATCTTTTTCAAATTTGTACATCCTTCTAACATATTCGTAACAAACTTTCGAATTTGAATTCAAATTAAAATTGGGACGGAATGAAGTTACCACTTTTTAACCTCTTATTATATATACCCTCCAACATCACGTAATCTGCTAAGATGCTTGTGCCATCAATGCTTATTTTTCATTTTGAATGAATAAATTCGACAGTTACTTATGAGTTTTACAGAAGCAAGGCATTTTGGCAACACTGTAAGGCAGTGATTTGTTGGTAAAGAGAAATTGCTTTGATTTCTCATTTCCAATGTTCAAAGTTGAAGTTAATGTGTTTCTTGGAACACTAGTAGCAGCATAGATGAGAAGAAAATTTGATACTTCATATTCTACCAGTTTCTTTTATTCTTATATTTCTTTTATTTTCCATTTTATAGGTTTCAGTTGCAGCCATTTCCAATTTCTAACAAGTGGACCATGGCCACAGGCATATATAGGATACATAAATTTATATAAGTTTTCTTCTTCTGTTTTTTTTTTCCTGATCATTAGCTATATAATTTGACTTTTGTCATGTTCTAACAAACTATTATGGGCAGATTGAGAGCTTGGCTGGGAGATCAATAAATAATGTAGATTTAATCCTTCGTGGCATGAATAGGTCCATAAGTCTCTTTTCATCAATAGAAATATTATGTTTTCTGATAAATTTTTTTACTATTAGGTCTGCGGTTATATAGTCTATCTATAAATTGTAACCTTGCATATATCTTTCATAATAGGTATCTGAAACGACATCGGTCAGTCGTTTCAGAAGTTAGAACTCCGATTGGCGTGCCGATAATTTTAAAATATTTGTAATGCCCATTAGGACCTGTCTGTAAAATTTGAGCTAGATCAGACCTCTTTTGGTAGGCATCGGAAGAAGGTTTCAATTTTTATTGGCAATAAATATTGAAAAGAGATTTTAGAGCTCGGTTTTGCCGAATGAGCTCCGATTCGAAATTCGAAAGCGCCGTTAGGTTCATATGATTATTTGTGATTTTTGTAAACTTTCGAAAGTGAATTTCGATGTTGTTCGGCTAGTTTCCGCTAAAATACCGAAAGTTAAATAATTTGACTTCTTTTCATTTAAATTCGCATCTTGAGTTTCGAGAGTCCGATTTGAGATCCGTCTTCGCGAGTATGTTACATATATTTTGTATAACTTGTATGCAAAAGTTAAAATTATTTCGAAGATCGTAATGCACCGTTTTAATTTTCGTTAAGAAAAGAAAATAGAATAAAAAAAAAAATAATAAAATGAGAAAAAGACAAAATTTAAAATGAATGGCGGTTGTAAAGATGAGCTTATAAGCTCATCTTTTTTAATTGAAGCAGCAAAAAACGCAACATTAACAGAGAAAAGGAAAAAACGCACTAACGGAAAAAATGCCAGAAAATGAGAACAGAGCCAGAGAAAAGATAGAATTTTCACCCCGAAACATTCAGGTAATGATCCTAATATATTATTTGAGTTTATTACGTATGTTTGAATATATTTTGACGGTAAAACTTGGAATATTATACATCGTTTTAATAAGTTCAATTAATAGTTTAAAGGGTCAAATGGAGCCCGATAACGAAATTGATTATATATTCGTACTCAGTGAGTTATGAGCAACACATAAATATAAATTATTTGGGGTTTGGTTATGTGACCTTAAACCCTGTATATATGTCTGGCCTGCATATTGCGTATGCGAATAGGGCATCAGGTCCCTAAGTGGATTGCCCTAAGGCGTAAGGAATGAAGTCGTTAGCCTTATGTGATATATTTTTCTGCTTATTGAACACGTGGGATCGTTTGGCAATGAATCCAAAGGACAAAGCGGTTATTGAGTTGCTGTGCTAACTTTGTAACAAGGTAAGTGTTTATATCCATTTCTTTGGAGGCACCTGGCGTTGTGGATTTTTTACCACGTGTTCCTTACGTGTGTAGCTGCCGATAGGCGTACTCATTACACCTTAGCTTTGGATTTATATTGTATATTACATGTTATGTCCTGTTGTTGGTATTGCATTGCCGGCTGTCGATGAGAGTCCCGCGCCGGTGAAGGGTTATTATTGTATCACATTGCATTCACATGCATTATATGTCATTCATATGCATTGCATTGCATATCATATTGGGTGCAGGAGTATTCCGCACCAGGAGCAGGAGGATTCCGCTCCATTGTATCATATTGAAAGGTAGGAGGATTCCGCCCCAAGAGCAGGAGTATTCCGCTCTTATGTCAGATATTGAGTGCAGGAGTATTCCACCTCAGCTTTACATTATATTGGGTGCAAGAGTATTCCGCCCTAGGAGACTGCATGAGTATTCCGCCTCTGGTTTATATTATATCGGGTGCAGGAGTATTCCGCCCCAGGAGTAGGAGTATTCCGCTCCAGTTGGTTATCAGATTGGATTTCCCTCGAATGCAGGAGTATTCCGCTTCGGGATGGGATTACGGGCACATGTGACCCTTTGCATCATACTTCATTTCATTTCATCTCACTTCATTTCATTTCATCTCAATTCATACTATTGTGTAGACTTGCGGTACATGACTACTGTTCTGCTTATATGTGCATTGCTTATTTGTTGATATGTTTCTGCCACGCACCCTTGGTTGAGTTTAGAAGTTTCTTACGTGTTTCCGGTTGTTATCTGGCTCTGCCTTTTTATTATTTAAATAAAACGGAATTTGGTTTATCTGTTTCTTCTCCCTGGCTAGCTATCATATTCTTTGAGGTGGCTAGTCTGCCCCACTTATTGAGTCCTTTTGACTCACCCTTGTTTGTTGTTTGTTGTTTGTTCTTGTCTATTTATTTTGTTTCGGCAGGTTCGCTCCAGGATTGAGTTCGCTACATTGTTCAGGAGCGAAGACGACTTCAGCTGTCAGGGTGAGCCAGCTTTGATTCCGGATGGCCACCAGTTTATTGGTTATTATTTCAGTTGCATTCTGCTCCCTTCAGGAGGTATCTGTCTTCTTTTGTACTCTTAGATGTCTAGTCTGGATAGCCTTAAACCTAGCATGTTGGGTAGTCAGCTGTAATTTCTTTTGTACAGCTTAGAGGTATCAGTGTGTCTGTGTTTTGTTTTAAGTGTTGTCCTTATCTATGAATTTTTATATTTATTTCCTAATTTAATTGGTTAGGGTTCGCCCGACGGGTTTGGGGGAGGATGTTGGGTGCCCGCACGGTCTAACTGGATTCCGGGTCGTGTCAGTTGGTATCAGAGCCCGGCTTAGAGTTTATCCAGACTAAGACAGTGTCTAGTAGAGTCTCGATGATGGGTACGTAGACGTCCGTACTTATCTACGAGAGGCTATGGCGGCATTTAGGATGTTTCACTTCCTTCTTTTCTGATCGTGCGTCGGTCTAGGATGCAAAAGTATCTTCGTTAATTCGCTCGTGGTAATTGTGAACCGTCGTACGACAAATCAGCAAACGGAATGAGTTCAGGACGAAGCAGTCTAGCCTGGCGCTAGCACTGACGAAGCCCCGAGAGTTTTGATCGTGCTGACGATCTAGTTACGGAGGTCCCAGCTGTACGAGAATCTTGGCGACGCAGATATCGTAAGAACCTATTATTCGCTGGGCAGCCTATCAGGTTGCCGCATGTGCAGACGTTCGATCTCAGGGAGCTCCTTTTTTGGTTCTTAATATTGCTGTAGTAAATTATATTCCGGAGGTAGTATGTGTTGTACCTCTAATTGTTCTAGCTGGTTAGCCAGCCGAGGTATTAGTTCGGTCCGAGTGCCCGAAGAGGTTGCATTATTTTACGCGGTTGAACCTTCCGATATTCTTAAGCAATGCATCAGATAAAACTCGTGATTCTTTTTAAAAATAAAATGATGTCAGCATATCCTTCAGGCTGTCGGTTATCTTGAGCAGTATGGTATTGATTATTCTGCTTTCCAGTTTCAGGGGTCCAGCGTTGAATTGATGGACCGCTCTCTTATTAGCTAACTTGGTTCGATTTTTCTTCTAGATTTGTGGAAAAGTTCCTTTCGAGTAGCGAGCGAGATGAAAAGTATTTCAACTTTGAGTGGATTAGACAGGGTAGCCTGTCGGTTAGCCTGTTGGTGTTTCAGAATATGAGATTGAATTCTATAGAATGGCTGAATGTACATTAGAACTAGTGCATGAGCCTTTCGAGAGATTCAAAGATTTATTAATGAACTTTCTCTTTTCTTGAGATCCCAGATGACTCGAGAGATTGAGGTCGGAATTTCATTTGATGTTGTTGTTAATATTGCCCGAAGGTGCGAGGCATACCATAAGTTAGAGCAGGAGAGTAAACGATCCTGTGGCCCTAGTGGGTAACCATCGTACCTCATTTGGAGGTAAGAGTTCTGATTATTTTTTGAGGTCACCTTCCAGGTTATCTCTGCTTGTGTCACGTGATTCTCAGAGTGCCCCAGTAGTTCGTCAAGATCAGACCCAGTTTTCTCTTTATAGCCATCAACAATCTATCCAGCTCACATATTCAACGAAAAGGTATTATCATTATCGTGAGTCTGATTATCCTTTGAGGAGTTTTCCTATTATCATTGTCGTGATTCTGGCTATCCTTTGAGGAGTTTTCCCTTACTCCGACAAGTAGGCAGTCGTCTTTTCTCTCGTCATTAGGCATTTGGTGCAGTCGCAGGGAATTTCATTTAGATCTCAATCAGCAAAAGAAACTCCACCATCCAGTAGAGGTTGAGAGTGTGGTGGCCGTGGTTCTTCAGAAAGTGATTGGCAGGGTAGTGACTCAACTCAGCTGCAGGGGCAGTTCAATGAGCTGCCAGTCTGTCAGGATGCTGAGATATCCGGTGTAGTAGACCCGTGTGTTTCTTTTTCCCTTATCTGTAAGTAAGATTTATTTTTTCGATCGATCTGGAAATGGTGTGTCTTATCATGTTTTGACGGTTTCCTTGGATATTGTCGTAATTAAAAATCGGTTGCGGTAGAGGGGTGAGTTTCTGATACGATTTATTCCTGGCATTTATGAGACCCTACTAGTTTATCTGATCTAAATATGAGAGATTTGACGGTGAGTATTGCTATTTCCTGCTTGGCATCCTGTTATGCCACCTTGTTTTATTATGTCAAGTCATTTTACCTCTCCCCTCGGAAATCAGTGTTGATAGGATGATGGGATTCTTATTCGTCACTATCAGGAAGTGTTGTTGTTTCTTCCGGTGTAAAGTGGCTGGTAAGTAATGCTCGATCTATGTGTCTCCTCTTGGTTCGAGATTCTAGTAGAGTCATGTTATTCTATGAGCTTGTCTTAGTTATAAAAGGGTATTTTGGTAAATTGTCAGAGTTTCCTTCTTATTGGGAGGTTAAATTGGTATGGATGTTTTTCCATAAAGCTTATTTAATGTCTATCTCTTCAGCTTTTAACCAAATCTTCTTTGGTCCAGCAGACTGTGTGAGGATGGTTATTCCTATTCAAATGGCTGCATGAGTTTGTGCTTTAAGTGAAGGAGTCTTCGTCCAAATACTGAATGGTAATATTAAATCTCTGAGGTGTTGATACCACCTTTCTCACGACCCAAAGTAAGGCCACGGCAGAAATCTACAATTAGTGTTGATCATTGCTAAACCCACTAATAATCTATTAATGATAGAGATAAGCTGGCAACCTGATCATATATATACGTGCCTATCTGCTGAAAGTATAAAGTCTGGAAAGCTGACACGACTTTAACTTGCTGGCAATTAGAACATTGAGCCACAAATTCTACTATGTAACACTTCGTTCCGTCCCACCAATAAATCTGCTTATGATTATGGTACATCTGAGTCAAACCTGGATGAACATTGTATTTGGAATAATGTGTCTCTATCATAATCTATCCACGTAAATCTACAACATCAGGAACACAAAGTCTCTTTTTTTATACATTAGAACACCGTCAGTAGTAACCCTGTATGGTGATTCTGGTTTTCTTCTGGCTATCTGTCTGTATTCAATTAGAACTGGATCCTCATACTGATGTTGTTTTACTTCATGAAAATTTAGAGTTAAAGGTCTAGTGCAGCTTATCGTCCATCCATCATTGGCATATCTCTTTCACACCTCAACTCTTTGAGAAGTTACTTTAGCATTATAAGTGCTCATGTAATCTACTTTGTTGCTGGTATTCTGCTTCAGCTCATGGTCCAACTACATGTCTCATTTATTTTCACTTTTTCAAGTCATAATATTTCCAATTCAAGGACAATACTCTGAAGTAGATGTTTAGTCTGAAGATCATTCCTGGTCTATATTATACTATCCAGTAGTATCTGCATGACCGTTATCCTTATATGATAGACCCTGTTCAGATGAACCTTTGACATATATTAGGATATGAGTAACTACATTCCCACAAGAAGCTTCCAGAACAACACTAACATCACCTGGAATGTTGCATAGTGCATTCGTAAAAATAATATAGCTTGTATCAAATCTTCTATACTGTGTAGTGACAAGGTACTTCAAAAGCTTCCCCTATTGCATGAAGCGTGAGCTAATTTTTAGTTCCATCGACCTGTTCTATATCAAAAGGTATATCGAAGGGGTGATTATCAGCTGAACATTCAAAGTTTCATGTATCTTTGTTTCGAAAAATTAAAACTCTCCTCTCGTGATCGAGGAAGGGTCAGTTTAGTCAAAATAAGTTGGGCAATGGTGTTATCATATTATCCAGATATATTTTGTTCCAAAAGTTCGATATGCGTGTTATAATTCTGATCCTGCAATTAGGAGATAATGCCAGTGGAGTAGCTTATGAAGGTCGTGCAAGTTCTCTTGTTATCTGTGCAAATTTTTCTTTAGACTTAGGCTCGTTCGAGGACGAACGAGAGTTTAAGTGGAGGAGAATGAAACGACCTCGGTCAGTCGTTTCGGAAGTTAGGACTTCGATTGGCGTGCTGATAATTTTAAAATATTTCTAATGCCCATTAGGAACTGTCTGTAAAATTTGAGCTAGATCAGACCTCGTTTGGTAGACATCGGAAGAAGGTTTCAGTTTTTATTGGCGATAAATATTAAAAAGAGATTTCCGAGCTCGATTTTGCCGAATGAGCTCCGATTCGAAATTCGAAAGCGTCGTTAGGTTCGTATGATTATTTGTGATTTTTGTAAACTTTCGAAAGTGAATTTCGATTTTGTTTGGCTAGTTTCTGCTAAAATGCCGAAAGTTAGATAATTTGACTTCTTTTCATTTAAATTCGCATCTTGAGTTTCGAGAGTCCTATTTGAGATTCGTCTTCGCGAGTATGTTACATATATTTTGTATAACTTGTATACAGAAATTGGAATTATTTTGAATATCGTAGGGCACCGTTTTAATTTTCGTTAAGAGAAAAAAATAAAATAAAAGAAAATAAATAAAATAAAATGAGAAAAAGACAAAAAAGTTAAAATGAATGGCGGTTGTAAAGATGAGCTTATAAGCTCATCTTCTTTAATTGAAGCAGCAAAAAACGCAACATTAACAGAGAAAAGGAAAAAACACAGTGAGGGAAAAAATGTCAGAAAATGAGAAAAGAGCCGGAGAAGAGATAGAATTTTCACCGCGAAACATTCAGGTAATGATCCTAATATATTATTTGAATTTATTACGTGTGTTTAAATATATTTTGACGGAAAAACTTGGAATATTATAAATCATTTTAATAAGTTCAATTAATAGTTTAAAGGGTCAAATGGAGCCCGATAACGAAATTGATTATATATTCGTACTCAGTGAGTTATGGGCAACACATAAATGTAATTTATTTGGGGTTTGGTTATGTGACCTTAAACCCTGTATATATGTCTGGCCTGCATATTGCGTATGCGAATAGGGCATCAGGTTCCTAACTGGATTGCCCTAAGGCGTAAGGAATGAAGTCGTTAGCCTTATGTGATATATTTTTCTGCTTATTGAACACAATGGGATCGTTTGGCAATGAATCCAAAGGACAAAGCGGTTATTGAGTTGCTGTGCTAACTTTGTAACAAGGTAAGTGTTTATATCCATTTCTTTGGAGACATCTGGCCTTGTGGATTTTCTACCACGTGTTCCTTACGTGTGTAGCTGCCGATAGGCGTACTCATTACGCCTTAGCTTTGGATTTATATTGTATATTACATGTTATGTCCTGTTGTTGGTATTGCATTGCGGATTTGAGCATTGTACTCTGGCTGTGAGTTGGAATCTGCTTCCCGGATGTCGATGAGAGTCCCGCGCCGGTGAAAGGTTATTACTGTATCACATTGCATATCATATTGGGCGCAGGAGTATTCCGCCCCAGGAGCAGGAGGATTCCACTCCATTGTATCGTATTGAGGGTAAGAGGATTCCGCCCCAAGAGCAGGAGTATTCCGCTCTTATGTCAGATATTGAGTGCAGGAGTATTCCGCCTCAGCTTTACATTATATCGGGTGCAGGAGTATTCCGCCCCAGGAGAGTGCAGGAGTATTCCGCCTCTGGTTTATATTATATCAGGTGCAGGAGCATTCCGCCGCAGGAGCAGGAGCAGGAGTATTCTGCTCCAGTTAGTTATCAGATTGGATTCCCCTCGAATACAGGAGTATTCCGCTTCGGGATGGGATTACGGGCACATGTGACCCTTTGCATCATATTTTATTTCATTTCATTTCATCTCACTTCATTTCATTTCATCTCAATTCATACTATTGTGTAGACTTGCATTACATGACTACTGTTCTACTTATATGTGCATTGCTTATTTGTTGATATGTTTCTGCCACGCACCCTTGGTTGAGTTTAGAAGTTTCTTACGTGTTTCCGGTTGTTATCTGGCTCTGCCATTTTATAATTTAAATAAAAGAAATTTGGTATATCTGTTTCTTCTCCCTGGCTAGCTATCCTATTCTTTGAGGTGGCTAGTCTGCCCCACTTATTGAGTCCTTTTGACTCACCCTTGTTTTTTGTTTGTTCTTGTCTATTTATTTCGTTTCGGTAGGTTCGCTCCAGGATTGAGTTCGCCACTTTGTTCAGGAGCGAAGACGACTTCAGCTGTAAGGGTGAGCCAGCTTTCATTCCGGATGACCACCAGTTTATTGGTTATTATTTCAGTTGCATTCTGCTCCCTTCAGGATGTATCTGTCTTCTTTTGTACTCTTAGATGTCTAGTCTGGATAGCCCTAAACCTAGCATGTTGGGTAGTCAGCTGTATTTCTTTTGTACAGCTTAGAGGTATCAGTATGTCTGTGATTTGTTTTAAGTGTTGTCCTTATCTATGAATTTTTATATTTATTTCCTAATTTAATTGGTAAGGGTTCGCCCGACGGGTTTGGGGGAGGATGTCGGGTGCCCGCACGGCCTAACTGGATTCTGGGTCGTGTCAGTATCATTATTTAATGTCAATATTAACAACTTTCATATTTTTTAAATTATGACTTCATATGTTTCATGTAGTAAATATCATGTAAATGTTAACTTAGAATTAAACTACATGTTAGGAGCTAGACATAACAAAGGAACAGAATAGCAGGATCAGCCAAGGGAAAAAGAAAGGAACATGAAGTAAGACAGGGGAAAGGAGTGGGCAACAAGGAACAAGGAACCAATTTTCAATATTGCTCAAAGGTCAAAATATAAAGACTAGATGATTTATACCTTTTTCGGATGTAAATTGAATTGAGACTATTATGATGGTTAAGTCTTTAACTATTTTTACTAATATAAGTCATAAGCATTGATTCTTTTAGCACTTGATAGAGTTTAAATGATATAGAGTTGTACATTATTTCTTTAATGTATACATATTTGGTGATTAAGAAATACATACAAACTAGCTTTTTAATGATGATAAAAGTTTTTGCAATTCCTTTACCAAACCAATTAAAAACTTAAGCTATAATAGGTTTCTCTCCAATGTACTTTTCCTATTTAAGAATCATTAATACAGTTACTGCTTGTTTAGATGGTTGTAACCCATGGTATGGTATTGTATTGTTACCATGGGCACGACGTTTGTTTTGATTGTTTCCTTAATTTACATTGTATGGTATCATTAAATCCATGGTTATGTAACCATGAAAACTGTCACTTTATGTAACGACCGATTTGGTGGGATCGCGTCGTTACCTATTTTTCTTACCCATCATGGTCTCACTTATTATTTAGCATTTCTATTTTACCCTTTATATTATTTTCAATTATTAAACCACTGTAAGCAATACAGTCTATTCAAACATTGTACAACACAATACGATACAGTACCATATGATACAATACAACACAACACAACACATTATGAAATGATGGGTAACAACCATCCAAACGGAGTGTAAGAAAAATCCACCAATTGCTTCTTACAGAATTTTGTAGTCGCATAAGAAACAAGTTCCATACACATAAACTTTTGCATGAGACTTGGCTGGAGCCCAAGTGATTATTTAAGTGCATGTGAAAATTGCAGAACTCACAACTATTTATGGAGACAATAAAAGAGAGAAAGAAAGTCTCCCAACTTTATGTTTGTAGGTTATAAAGATCCTGATAGAATTTAGTTTCCAGAGTTCAACTTTGAGATAACTATTTATTTATTTGTTTTGTTTGTAGAAATTGGAATATTTATATTACTACTAGAGTTGTTCAGAAATATTACAACTCATAGTAATGATTGGCAACATTTAAATTGCTAAGTCAGGCAAGATTAGCACAAACATCTTCAGACATAGTCTTAGTACATAATATTTTCTCCTCATCTACTAATATCTAGAATCAAGTATAGGAGGAGGAATTACTAAGTTTGCTAGCATGTTTTCCTTAGGGTTGGTTGAGTCGTGCTTATTTAATATCGTCTTAATGATCGGTACATGCTTGCAGGTTGTTGATGCAGGAAATGGGGATGCCGGAGGTTCGACATATCTGCAGAGAAGAAAATGGGGCAGCTCACTTTTTGAATATGAATAATTGATGTCTTTCTATTTAGCCAACAGTCTATCGGAAACAACTTCTTCATCTGTGTAGGGGTAAAATTTGTATACATCTCTCACACGACCCGAATTTTCAGCTAGGCCATGTGGACATCCGACATCCTCCCTTAGACCCGTTGTGTAAACCCTTACCAACTGAATTAAAAATATAAATATAAATCCAATTCATAAATAAGAACAAGACATAAAAAAAACACAGGCACACTGATACCTCTAAGCTGTACAAAAGATATTACAGCTAACTACCTAGCATACTAGATCTAGAGCTATCCAGACTAGACATCTAATAGTACAAAAGAAGACAGATACCTCCTGAAGGGAGCAAAATACCACTGAAATAATAAACATAAAACTGGTGGCCATCCTGGTCATCTCGCTCCATCACAACGTGGCGAACTCAATCCTGGAGCAAACCTGCCGAAACAAAATAGATAGATAACAAACAAACAACAAACAAGGGTGAGTCAAAAGGACTCAATAAGTGGGGCAGACTAGCCACCTCAAAGAATAGGATAGCTAGCCAGGGAGAAAGGAAATAGATAAACCAAATTCCTCTTATTTAAATTATAAAAAGGCAGAGCCAAATAACAACTAGAAACATGTATGGAACCATAAACT
The DNA here is from genome assembly GCA_029990175.1 of Petunia secreta. Classification (NCBI taxonomy): domain Eukaryota; kingdom Viridiplantae; phylum Streptophyta; class Magnoliopsida; order Solanales; family Solanaceae; genus Petunia; species Petunia secreta. The sequence goes on along the minus strand of JARKIP010000010.1, from coordinate 10,809,120 downwards.
CATAAACAACTAGGGACATAAGATAGGGAAAACATATAGGTATTTCCGAACATATCACCAATCAAAAATACATGAAACATACACGAAACATCGCACTATAATCACACAATGCACATCAATTGGTGTAATGAAATGGAATGAATGCAGTATGATGCAATGGGGTCACATGTGCCTGTAATCCCCTCCCGAAGCGGAATATTCCTGCATTCGAGGGGAATACAATATAGTAACTAGCTGGAGCGGAATACTCCTACTCCTGGGGCAGAATACTCCCGCACCCGATATGATATAAACCAGAGGTGGAATACTCCTGCACTCTTATGGGGCGGAATACTCCTGCACCCGATATGGTATAAACTAGAGGCGGAATACTCCTGCACCCAATATAATATAAACTAGAGGCGGAATACTCCTGCACTCTCTTAGGACGGAATACTCCTGCACCCAATATGATATATGTTGACGCCCAAATTTTGTTTCTCTTGTTTTCAAAATCAATATTTTCCGAATTTTACACATGATTGTGTATTCACTCTTGCCCTGTCCATTTCTTTCAAATTATATTCTCATAGTAGTCTGACAATGGAGGCCATTTTCAAAAGTATCATATCAAACCATAGCCATTTTACAATTTTCACAATTACTTCTATATTTGACAAAATTGTCCAAATCGTTTTAAATCCCAATATTTTCATACGCCCTAGTTATTTTAATGCTTTAAACTTAATTGCCTAATTGTCCTATATTTTTACACCCATTTTTATACAATTTTATACCTATTTTGTGCCCAATATACACTAGATATACACTATATATACATAAATACATATATACATATATTACACCTCATATTTTACACATCACCTACAATTTACACCTAAGCATTGACGTGGCTCAATCCTCACCCTCCGTTTGATTCTCACCATATTGTCAATGTCGGAGAAAAGGCTTACTATGCAGTTTTGCCGTGGTCGTGACAATAGAGTGAACCCCACAGCTACCCTGGCCTACTCTCAATGGCTCAGCAAAGACAAGGCAAGGTTCCTGTCTAAGACTACACTAAAAAGAAAAGCCAAAGCTCCAAATGCTGCTGAAAAATTCAAGAAGCTGAAACACGAAGAAAGAAGGAGTTAAGCGTGACAAGGCAAGCTGCTGGGAATTTGCAAGATTTGCTCAAAGGATGGGGAGAGTATTTTAAGTCAGTACCAAGAGGATTAGAAATCTGCGAGTTCCTTGTAAAAGCTCTGGGTGACATAGAGGCTGGGAAAGACCTGCTGGAAACATTTGTTGATCCTCCGCTCATTAGTTTGGCTCACAAACCCAAGGATGAAGCCAAAAAAGAGAAGGAAAAGGAAAACGCTGGAGCTGATGTTTGAACTTGTAGTACCTTTGCTTGGAACATAGTCTAGTCGTATCGAGTCGAGTCATCCTGTCCTTTCTTTGTTGTCATTTTCATCTTAAGCGAGTCATTAGTGGTTGTTATAAAGCCAAGAAAATTAAATAAAATTTTATTATTTTTGGGTTTTGACTGGCGATGATTATGTTTATTAAGAAAAATGATGTGTTTGGTGCAAACGTTACTTCGAATTCGCGATAGTCCCACCTCTGGCACAAAAGAGGTCCCATGCATGATAGGACGCGATTTTATCCAAACTAACGTATACTCATATTTTCTCTTCTTGTTTTTTATGTGTCAGTTCCCAAGTCCATGATAGTTTGGTTTGTGCATTCTGGCCGCGCCGCAATACCGGTTGAGGTCCAAAGGATCAATCCCAACACCTCCCCCTTTACCTACAAGTACAAGGAAGAGACGAAATATCATGGCTGAATTTGGCAAGGTTGGAACTCCTGAAAAAGCAAGGCATGGTCGCGTATGAAAATTATGCTAAGCTGGAACAGAGGTTGCTTGAATTGGAAAATAGGATCCCTCTGGCCTGTACTGATGAGATCACTGAACTAAACCAAAATTCTTGCCCTCACGGCAAAGATCCCCTCTACCCCGAAAGAGACATTCCTTACCGTGCCCACACTGCACCACCAAGAGCACCACAAAAAAACTTACCCGCCTTCACCGTTGAAACCAAAATTATCGCATCACCCACCAAGGACCATGAGATGTACGCATGGACTAAAGATTACCCAGACAGTGCCAAAGAGCAAGTCCAATGGCTGGTTGAGAAGTTCAAACAACTCCAAGGCACTAAGGGAACGCGAGGGTTAGCTTATGAGGATCTCTGCTTGTATCCTGACTTGCAACTACCGTAAGACTACAAGACACCCAAGTTCAACATGTTCGATGGCAGTGGAGACCCAATGGCTCATTTAAGATCTTACTGTGACAAGCTGATTGGGGTTGGACATGACGAAAAGATTCGCATGCAGCTGTTTAACCCCAGTCTAACTAGAGATGCACTAGTATGGTACTCTAAACAACAAACAAATAAGTGGACGAGTTGGGAAGCAATGGCTGGAGACTTTGTCGACAGTTTTGGGCACAACACTGATTTCATGCCCGACCCATTCTACTTAGAGAAATTGAAGAAGGAGCCCACTGAGACTTTTAGAGAGTTCGCAACTAGATAGAGGACTGAAGCCGCCAAAGTCCAACCTCCCATGGAAGACGCTGAGATAGTGGCAACCTTCATTCGCATACAAGAAGATATCTATTTTGACAAAATTTTGAATCTGCAAGATAAGAATTTTGGAGAGTTGATCAAGATTGGTGACATGATTGAAGATGGACTAAAGACTGGAAGGATTGTTAGCATGGCCGCATTACAAGCCGCTAACAAAGCACTACAAGTTGGCAGCAGTTCTACCTCAAGAAAGACGAAAGACGACGTCTCCTTCGTGGCCGCATCACTTGACCACTCCCCTACTCACAGCCACTACTACCAAACACCTCCTCCCTACTACCCATACATACCACCCACATCCACCTACCTAGTCTATAACACCCAGCCCATGTACTAAAACCCACCACCACAAAGACCAGCCTACCCACAAAATCCCAACTACCGAAATTCCAACACCTACTCACCAGGGCCTCACGCCAATAACAACCCAAGACCCAAAAGAAATTACACCCCGTTGGCTGAATCTCGCACTCAGTTGTTCGAGAGACTCTCTAAGCAGCCGGCCACATACAACCCGTGCCATTCAAAATACCCGATTGAATGACATTTGATCAAACCAAAACCTGTGCTTATCACTCTGGAGGACCTGGTCACGATACTGAAAAGTGCTACGCCTTGAGGGACAAAATACAAGATTTGATCGACCTAAAGGTGATACACTTGAAGACTCCGAATGTGCACAACAATCTTTTGCCCTATCATGGAGACAGTAGGGTGAACATGATCGAGTTGGACAAGGAATGCAACTTAGAAGGAACTATCGTTAAGGCAAAAAAAAAAGTACCAGCAACCGCTTTAGTTTCTCAAGCGCTACGGCACCAGAGCCCATTGAGGTTGAAATGGCTCCCAAATTCTATGTTGATGTGGTTCCCCCATACAGTGACAAGGCGATACCATGGGATTATGAAAGGGAGAAGAAGAACAAGTCCATAGTTGAGACTGTTGCCGCATAAGGGATGACTAGGAGTGGGAGGATTTACACTCTCGAACATCTTGTTCAAGATAGGCGGGGCATTAGCGTGGAAGAGTCTAAGGGACTGTGGAAGAAGGTGCAAGCAAAGGAGTACTCCGTAGTTGAGCACTTGGGCAAAACTCCAGCACAAATCTCTATTTTGGCTCTGCTCCTCAAATCGGAAAGCCACCAAAGTGCTTTAATGAAGGTGTTGGACGAAGCACACGTTCCGGTGGACACTTCAGTTGAAAACCTGGCTAGCATGGTTGGACAAGCCATGGAGGCCAACCGAATTGCTTTTCATGGAGATGAGTTACCACCTAAAGGGTTGAATCACAACAAAGCTTTGCACGTCACTATCAAATGCAAAGACTGAACATATGCCCGTTCATCACTCTGAAAAGAATGGGGTTTGACCAAATCAAGACAAGGGAGAGCGACATGAAGGTGAAGGCGTTTGATGGATCACAAAGAAGCACCATTGGGGAGATTGACCTGACTACCATGGTTGGTCTCGTGGAGTTCACTACTGAGTTCTATGTCATGGACATCACTGCTTCCTACAATATGCTACTGGGGAGACCTTGGATCCATATGGCTGGTGCGGTACCTTCCACATTACACCAAACCATGAAGTTCGAATGGGATCACAAAGAGGTGGTGGTGTTCCGTGAGGGGAACAATTCTATCTATAATGAGAAAACCATACCAGAAATTGAAGAGGATACTCCTGATGGGCAGACATTCTATACTGTAGAACTCGTGGAAGCAGTGCAAGGTACCCAAGGAGGACGCCGCAAGAATTACAATTAGAGTTGGAACCCCACAGGCACAGTACAAGGAGGTTACACTGCACACTGTGCTCCCAAGTTGGTCAACATACCGCCTGGGGTTGAAGAAAGAAAGATGAACTTTTACAGCGCTTATTGGGATAGCCGAGGCAAAGGCTACAAAGGAAGGTACTTGGTATGGAAGCCAGTCATATCCGATTGGGGAGTGCCCTCACACGAATTTCGTGAGACCCTACCAGCTAAGACCGAGAAGCGACCAATGTACTCACCCAATGCTCGTCCCAATTGGAAATGCATCTCTGAAGAAACAAAGGGAAAGCAAGTGTGGATACGCAAAGCACCTAAACCTATGGAGATGGTAATCGAAGAGACATATGTACTCCCACAGCCTGCAAAGTGGTCCGGAGACTGGGTCATAGCCATCATGATCAAGTAAGGCTACGAGCCTGGCAAAGGCTTGGGAAAGAACTTGGATGGCATGGTCTAGCCAATCAGAATTGTGATGAGGCCCGACAATGAGAAGGCTGGCATAGGGTACATTGTGACCTCTGAAAAGAGCATGAAAGAAGCGTCATTGGATTTCAAGTTCTATAAGAAAAGCACTAAGACTCTCTTGCATATCTTCGTCTCGTCTGGATACTTGGATGGTCGAAAAGGGGAGATGTCTACAGCACAAGGAGTGGAGCCGAAGGAAGCTGATGCTGAAGAGGATCTACTGGCAGGAATGCAAAATCTATTCATATTCCATAAAGACTGCTGTGTAATCCTAGAAGAACGTGTTTAACCTCCTGGACTGACAAAGACTGGATCTGGAGTAACACTGAATAGCTGGATCAGCAACCGGGCCCGAGCTTACCGTGGACCTTGGTAGAGCTGGAGGATAAAATTTATTTTTATGTTTCCTAAAAAATAAAACCCGACTCTGAGTCGTGGAGTTTGCATTTGTTTTCCCTTTGTTTGCACATGTTTCCCTACAAACTTGGTTTTGCAAGGATTTATAAATAAAATGTCGCATTATTTCCTGTTTAACTCCTTGCTTTAATCTTTTAATTTTACAATATTTTGCTTTTTCAGCATTCATATTAATGATCCCATCGAGTCCAAAATCACAACGTTTAATGAAACAATGGAGCTTGGGGGAGCTAGAGCTGATTATGATGATTTTGATGAAACTACACAAGAAGAATTTGAAAGATTCGAAAACAAATCTAAGCCAAACCTTGAGGAGACTGAGGTGATAAACCTAGGAGATGAGAAAGTCATGAAAGAGACAACTGATCAGTGTGCATCTAAGTGCCGAGGATAAGAAGCGATATACTGAGTTTCTTAAAGAATATGAGGACCTATTCGCCAGGTCGTACGATGACATGACAGGCATAAGTACGGATGTGGTAGCTCACAAATTACCTATCAATCCGGGTTTTCCGCCAGTCAAACAAAAAGCCCAAACTTTCAAGTCATCACTTCTGTTTAGAATTTGTGAAAAAGTAACTAAGCAGCTCAATGCAGGGATTCTAAAAACAGTCAAATATCCAACTTGGTTGGCTAACATCATCCCAGTGCGGAAGAAAGATGGGAAGCTCCGAGTCTACGTAGATTATAGAGATCTGAATAAAGCAAGTTCGACGGATGATTTTCGCTGCCAAACATACATATCCTTATTGACAATTGTGCCAAACATGAACTGAAATCCTTCGTAGACTGTTTCGCCGGTTATCATCAAGTGCTCATGGATGAGGTGGATGCTAAGCAGACAGCCTTCACTACATCTTGGGGGACTTATTGCTACAAGGCTATGCTATTTGGGTTAAAGAATGCTGGGGCAACTTACATGAGGGCTATGACGATTATGTTCCATGACCTAATACACAAAGAGAATGAAGTCTATGTGGACGATGTGATCATCAAATCAAAGAAGTGTTCGGAGCATCTTGACAACCTACGCAAGTTTTTCAACCGCTTGCGAAAGTAAAATCTGAAGCTAAATCCGGCAAAGTGTGCTTTTGGTGTTGGCAGGGAAGCTCCTGGGTTTCATTGTCAGTAGAAGGGGTATCGAGCTGGATCCGTCCAAGATCAAAGCCATCAAAGAATTACCACCGCCAAAAAGCAACAAAGAGGTTATGAGCTTACTGGGAAGGCTCAATTACATCAGCCGTTTCATAGCACAATCCACCGTCATCTGTGAGCGAATCGTCAAGTTGTTGAAAAAAGACGCGGTGATCAAGTGGACAGAGGACTGCCAAAAAGCATTTGATCGGACAAAAGAGTACTTGTTCTGCCCGCGTGTGTTGGTCCCACCTGAGCCTGGGCGACCTTTGATCTTGTACCTGTCTGTAGTAGACTCAGCCTTTGGTTGTGTATTGGGACAACATGATTCAACTGGGAGAAAGGAGCAAGCAATATACTATCTAAGCAAAAAGTTCACTCCTTACGAAGCTAAGTACACATTTCTGGATCGCACGTGCTGTGCGCTAACATGGCTAGTACAGAAGTTGAGACACTACTTGACATCCTACTTAACGTTGCTGATATCAAGGATAGACCCTCTCAAGTACATTTTCCAAAAACCAATGCCTACTGGAAAGCTGGCTAAATGGAAAATCGTGCTCATCGAATTCGACATCACTTTTGCCACTCAAAAGGCAGTGAAAGCTTAGGCCTTGGCTGATCATATGGCCGAGAATCTGCTGGGGGATGACTATGAACCTTTGCACACCTACTTCCCTGACGAAGAAGTCATGTTCGTAGGAGAAGATGTCACCGAAAAGCATGATGGTTGGAGGCTATTCTTCGATAGAGCGGTCAATTTCAAAGGAAACGACATTGGAGCGGTATTAGTATCCGAGAGTGGACAACACTATCCTGTCACGGCCAAACTACGTTTTCCTTGCACCAACAACATGGTAAAGTATGAAGCTTGTATTTTGGGTCTTAGATTGGCAGTGGACATGAACATACAAGAGCTATTACCAATCGGTGACTCTGACTTATTGATTCACCAAGTTTCGAGGAGAATGTACGGCAAAGAATCTGAAGATATTGCCATACCTGGAGTGCATAAAGGAGTTGAAGCAAAGATTCACCAAGATAGAGTTCCGGCATGTACCCAGACTGTAAAATGAGTTCGCAGACGCTTTGGCTACCGTATCTTCCATGATCAAACATCCCGATGAGAACTACATTGACCCAATACCCGTGACAGTAAGGAAGCAACCAGCCTACTGCTATCACGTGGAAGAAGAGTCAAACGGACAGCCTTGATTCTACGACATCAAAGGGTTTCTCAAAGACGGTAGTTATCCAAAGAATGCAACAAGTCTCCAAAAGAAGAGACTGAGGCGGTGAGCAAATGGTTTCTTTCTGAACGGAGAAGTATTGTACAAAAGGACACCCGATCTAGGGTTATTGAGATGCGTGGACGCAAAAGAAGCTGCTAAATTGTTAGAAGAGGTACACTCTGGGGCGTGTGGCCCACACATGAACGGTTTCGTACTTGCAAAGAAGATTTTGAGGGCTGGTTATTTCGGGATGACAATAGAGCATGACTGCATAAAGCACGCGAAAAAATTCCATCAATGCCATGTTCATGGAGATATGATTCGAGTGCCTCCCAATGAATTGAACATTATGGGATCGCCTTGGCCTTTTGCCGCCTGGGGAATGGATGTCATAGGACCTATCGAGCCAGCCTCTTCCAATGGGCATCACTTCACACTGGTAGCCATTGATTATATTACCAAATGAGTAGAAGCTGTATCATACAAATCAGTAACAAAGAAAGTGGTGACGAACTTTGTCCGTGATAAGATGATCTGTCCATTTGGCATTCCTGATTCCATCATCACTGACAATGGGTCAAATCTCAACAGTGACCTAATGAAAGCAACCTGTGAGGTCTTCAAGAACAAGCATCGCAACTCCACTGCATACAGACCACAAATGAATGGTGCAGTCGAGGCAGCCAATAAAAACATCAAGAGGATATTGCGCAAGATGACATGTACTTCAAAACAATGGCATGAGAATCTACCCTATGCCTTGTTAGGGTATCGCACTACAATGAGAACATCAACGGGGGCCACTACGTATTTGTTGGTGTATGGCACCGAGGCAGTGATACCTGCAAAGGTCGAGATACCATCTTTGAGAGTTATCCAAGAGACACAATTAAAAGATGCCTAGTGGATCCAAAGAAGAATAGAGCAATTGGCCCTCATTGATGGCAAGAGATTGAATGCAATATGTCATGGGCAATTATATCAGAGGAGGATGGCCAAAGCATTCATCAAGAAAGTTCGAGAGAGATTTTTTGAACCTGGGCAATTAGTTCTGAAGAAGATATTTCCCAATCAAGAAGAAGCAAAAGGCAAGTTTGCACCAAATTAGCAAGGACCGTACACGGTTCACCGAGTTTTGAATGGAGGAGCATTGATACTGGTAGAAATGGATAGAGAAGTCTGGCCAAAACATATCAACTCAGATGCTGTTAAAAGATACTATGTATAGGGATTTGTACTGATTAGTGATTCTCCCATTCTGAAATACATTATGTAATCTGAACTACGTCACGACCTGATTCCCCAAGAGGGATATGTAGGCAACCTATTCAAGGTTCGGTAACATAAATACAAAAATTCATTTTACCACAAAGCGAACACTGGGGCAGAATTCCCAAAGGACAAACATAGTTGACACTGGGGCAGAAATTTTTGAGGACCTCTCAAAAATTTCAAATGAAAACTGGGGCAGAATTTTGAGGGCGCTCTCAAAATTCGTTTGGAGCAACATAAAGGACAACCACTTTGGCTTTACACAACGCGACTTGTGACTCAATGGGATAAAATAGTTTAGTTCATTTTCTTTCTTGTAAAAGTTTTTTCAAAATCATTCGCATTATATACTATTTTATGCATATCCCTACCAGCTCGGCCAAGATCCCAGCACTCATGGATAGCGAACGCGAAGCAAGCCAAGAATGCACAAACAAACCCCCCCCCCCCCCCATAAAACTCACCAATCTTTCTTTAGATGCAGGCATGAAAGATACTTAATCAGCAATGCACGACAGATACGCTTCAACGAAAAGGTTTTTCATTTAAATTAGCTGAGGGCACACAACCCGAAGCGTCGATTAAGGGTACACAGCCCAATATCGATTTGTCATTTAAATTAGCTGAGGGCACAACCCGAAGCGCCGATTGAGGGTGCACATCCCGATATTGATTTGTCATTTAAATTAGCTGAGGGCACACAACCCGAAGCATCGATTGAGGGAACACAACCCGAAGCATCGATTAAGGGTACACAGCCCGATATCGATTTATCATTTTAAATTAGCCGAGGGCACACAACCCGAAGCGTTGATTGAGCGTATCACAGCCCGATATCGATTTGCCATTTAAATTAGCTGAGGGCACACAACCAGGAGCATTGGTTGAGGGTACACAGCTCGATATCGATTTGCATTTTAAATTAGCTGAAGGTAAACAGCCCGAAGCGTCGGTTAAGGGTATACATCCCGATATCGATTTGTCATTTTAAATTAGCTGAGGGTACACATCCCAAGGCGTCGATTGAGGGTACACAGACCGATACCGGTTTGTCATTTTTATTCTTTGCGGAGGGTACACAGCCCAATGCACCGACTGAGGGCATACAACCCGATGTCGAATCTAACACTTGACAGCAAAAGACGCATAGTTATGGCATAGCAGACACAATCTCATACTGCGAGAATCCTGAAAAGACAATCCAGCCCGATAGGAAGGTACGTGTTATATATACATTTTGTGGCAAACACATCTTTATTGCAGGGTACACTCCAATCAAAGCAAGCATCTCAGCCTGACGCCCTACATTCTCTTAAGCCATAGGCTCCTTAGAGTTATGACAAAATTGGCCGCACTGTCAACGTTTTTGCCCGAAGACCCTTTCATCATTCCCGGGCAAAGAGGGGTAGCTGTTGACACTCAATTTTGTCCCCCCTATATTCAAAATCAACATTTTCTGAATTTTACACACGATTGTATATTCAGTCTTGCCCGGTCCATTTCTTTCAAATTATATTCTCATAATAGTCTGACAATTGAGGAAATTTTCAAAAGTGTCGTCTAAAACCATAGCCATTTTACAATTTTCACAATTACTTCTATTTTTGACAAAATTGTCCAAATTTTTTTAAATCCCAAAATTGTTTTTTCATACGGTCCCTAGTCATTTTAATGCTTTAAAATTAATTTCCTGATTGTCCTATATCTTTACACCCATTTTTATATCTATTTTGTGCCCAATATACACTAGATATATACTATATATACATAAATACATATATGACACGACCCGAAATTCGGTTAGGCCGTGCGGGCACCCGACATCCTGCCCTAGACCCGTCGGGTGAACACTTACCAATTAAATTAGGAAAATAAATATAATTTAATTCATAAATAAGAACAAGACTTAGAAAAAAAAAGCACACACATACTGATACCTCTAAGCTATACAAAAGAAATTACAGCTGACTACCCAATATACTAGGTTTAGGGCTATCCAGACTAGATATCTAAGAGTACAAAAGAAGACAGATACCTCCTGAAGGGAGAAAAATATAACTGAAATAATAAACATTAAACTGGTGGCCATCCGGAGTAAAAGCTGGCTCACCCTGACAGCTGAAGTCGTCTTCGCTCCCTCACAACGTGGCAAACTCAATCCTGGAGCGAACCTGCTGAAACGAAATAGATAGACAAGAAACAAACAACAAACAAGGGTGAGTCAAAAGGACTCAATAATTGGGGCAGACTAGCCACCTCAAAGAATAGGATAGCTAGCCAGGGAGAAGAAACAAATAAACCAAATTTCTCATATTTAAATTTTAAAAAGACAGAGCCAGATAATAACCGGAAACACGTATGAAACCATAAACTCAACCAGGAATACGAGCCAGAAACATATCAACAAATAAGCAAAGCACGTATAAGCCGAACAGTAGTCATGTACCACAAGTCTACACAATGGTATGAAATGAAATGAGATGAAATGAAATATGATGCAAAGGGTCACATGTGCCCGTAATCCCATCCCGAAGCGGAATACTCTTGCATTCGAGGGGAATCCAATCTGATAACCAACTTGAGCGGAATACTCCTGCTCCTGGGGCGGAATACTCCTGCACCCGATATAATATAAACTAGAGGCAGAATACTCCTGCACTCTCCTAGGGCGGAATACTCCTGCACTCAGTATCTGACAAAACAGCGGAATACTTCTGCTCATGGGGCGGAATACTCCTGCACCCAATATGATATAAACCAGAGGCAGAATACTCCTGCACTCTCCTGGGGCGGAATACTCCTGCACCCAATATGTAATGCATATGAATGCAGTGTAATGCAATAATAACCCTTCACCGGCGCGGTACTCTCATCGACAGCCGGGAAGTAGATGCCAACTCACAGCCACAATAAAATGCTCAGATCCTCAATGCAATACCCACAACAGGACATAACATATAATCTACAATATAAATCAAAAACTAAGGCGTAATGAGCATACCTATCGGCAGCTACACACGTAAGGAACACGTGGTAGAAAATCCACGAGGCCAAGTGCCTCCAAAGAAATGGATATAAACACTTACCTTGTTATAGAGTTAGCACAGCCACTCGACAACCGCTTTGTCCTTTAGGTTCACTGCCCAAACGATCCAGCTTATTCAATAAGCAGAAAATATATCAAAGTAGACTAAAAGCTTCATTCCCTACGTCTTAGGGCAATCTTCTTAGGAACCTGATACCCTATGTCACGACCCAATTTCCAAGGGCTCGTGATGGCACCTAAACAACATTTGCCTAGGCGAACCAATGAAACAAGATGCGGAAAAGAACAATAATGTGAAAAGATCATAAATGGATATATAAATATAAAAGTGTGAAGTCCAAAAGAATATATCCACAAAAGAATTGGAGCATTCTAAGAGTGACTCAATAAAGTATGAATATACACCAAAGAAATCTGAGTCCTATCTCTAAGTGACTCCGGCGGTATGCCACCACGGTCTGTGTGGTCGGCTCACCTCAATCAAAAGTCTCAGAAGCCTCGGGAACCGCTAACGTCCGGGCTGCTGACTGGATGAAGGACCTGCGCACGTAGCAGAGTAAGTTATGAGCCGAAGCCCAGTAAGATCACCGACAGGCCCGCTAAGGTACCCTTGCAGGACAAGTCGCTACATGCATCATAAGCAACAACATACTATAGTAATCATACAATAAAGTAGTGAAATCACAAATAGATGTAACACATTCCATACACACAAGTAGTAACCAGAAGTCTCAAGGATTATGCCCATCCAACGTAAGGCATAGGTCAACTCAGCGGCGGTTTGGAGGTCCAATCTCTACTCCCGTGCCGACTAACCTAGACCTACGATGGATTAGCAACACCACTACTAAGTATCAACCATATACCGTGACCCGAAGTCACTATCACAATCATGAATAAGTAGACCAACGACCCGTAGTCGTTGGCTCATCTCAAATCTGTCTACGATCGCACCACACCCCCTGTCAAGTGCGTCGTATCTCAATAAATCAAGTGACCACACCACACCCCCTGTCAAGTATGTCACATCTCAAAGATCAAGTGTCCACACCACACCCCCTGTCAAGTGTGACACATCTCATAGTATAGGCGACACCACACCCCCTGTCAAGTGTCCCTCTAACAGTATTAATATCCACGACATTAATAACAATAACAGAAATAATAAAAGAAATATTAATAACGATAATATTTCACAGTCACCGTAACCCAGGTTGGTTATGCTAGCTGAACGTAAGGCGAAGGTTAACCCGATCACAGTTTGGGGGTACAATCCCTACTCCCATGTCGTCAAACCCAAGGTTACGTATAGACAGCACTACCCAACCCGGCACGTGAACAAATCAAGTACCAATATCATACAAAAGCTGGCAAAATCCTCGGCAAGACATTTATCATGACATGCCGGCAACATCCTCGGCCATGTCCTAAGTTCTTGCTATCTAAGCATGGCATAGCAAGCGTTACTACGATATAAATTTAAGCTACCTCGACGTAGCGTTTAGACCGGCACATACCTCGGTCGAGTCACAATCTCGCTATTTATAACAAACAATAATAGCAAGTAATTCACATCATTAATCCTAACCATTGTTAGGTATATATATGCGTACAAGAAGCATACTAGCATGAAGGAAGAGTCCACAAGCACAATAGAGGTCAAGTCTCACTTACCTCGAAATTCGGGCTCAAATGCCGGGAAGAATCTCCTTTCCCGCTCGCCTTGTCCGCGAAGGACTCTCCACTAGGTCTATTAAGACAAGATATAGCACATATGAGTGCTCAATTATAGCTATTTAAGCCTATAGGCATCCTAGGGTAAAAATTACCAAAATACCCCCGGGTAGGGCCCAGCCCTAAATTTACAAAATGTATTTTTCTGGACTCCCCACGCTCCCGTGAGTCCAAAAGTACACTTAGATTCCACATGCGAGCCTTGCTCGATGTCTTTCCCCAATTCTTAAGAATCTAGGGTTCTAACCCATTTCCAAGAATCAACCCTTTGATTCTTGTGTTAATCAACATAAAGATGGATTGAAAGGGCTTACCTTAAGTGTAAGTATGATTGGGTCTTCAAGAAATACCCAAAAATCGCCTCAAGAGCTCACCAAATGATTTTTATAAGTTATGAACAGAAATGGCCCGAAATGGTCTTTTTATAGCAGTTTTTTTTTTGCCTCTGTGACAGCTTATTTTGAAAAAATCATAACTTTTGATAGGAATGTTCAAATTACCTGAAACCGGTGCCATTAGAACCAAAACTCAAAGGGCTACAACTTTCATGTTTTGAGTTTTTCCTAATTCCTTACGGATTGGCCGGAAAATCAGCTTTCATCCGGCTGTTTGCGCCAAAACGTAACAGAAAAGTCGCACCAGATTTTCTACTGTTTTAGGGGCAAAACGCGACCCTACGAAGCTCGGAATGATCCCAAATTTTGCGCACAAGCCATAAAATACTTGGGTGACATGCTCGTCAAGACGGAACTCAATTCGGACCTCCAGAACTCAAAAAGTAGGTCCCACGGCAAAGGTTCAATTTTCGACTTTCGCCAAAATAGCGAAATTTAACCAAACGACCTCGGAATCCAATTCCGAAAGTTGCTACAAGTCACAAATGACTATTCGAACCTAACGGAACTTTCGGATCTCTCATCGGAGCTCATTTGCTCAAATCGAGCTCGGAAACCTCTTTTAACTCTTTTAAACTTCCAAAACGGGGACTTTATCAAAAGTCCTATCAAACGAGGTCCGTTTTCAATTTTGAAGGTTGCTACATATTATAAATGACGAGACGGACCTAACGGTGCGCTCGGATTTTCCATCGGGGTTCGTTTACTCAAAACGACCTATCGAAACCCCAAATTCCTTTCCTGAATTTCATAAACGGATCCTTTTCTCGAAAACCTATCAAACGGACTCCGTTTCGACTCAGATTTCACAGACAGGTCATAAATGACCTAACGGAGCTTTTGGGACTGTCGACACGCAAATCGAGGTCCCGGATCCCGTAACGACTATTTGAGGGTCGTTACATTCTCCCCCACTTAGACTCTCGGCCGTCCTCGGACGAGCCTAAGTCTAAGGTAGGATCCACACACTAGCCACGGAGCTGGCATGGATTTCGAGGACCCCTCGGTACCACCCGAAATAAATAAAACTTAAAAATGCAAATTCAGGCTTAGATAATACAAGGATTTCATACCTGAATCATCGAACAAGCGTGGATGCCTCTCACGCATCTCGGACTCAAGCTCCCCACTGAACTCTCACAAGCGGGATCACCTTCGATCTCATCTTACGGACCTCTCTAGCCACAATAGCAATAGGCTCCTCCGAATAAGCTAAGTCGCCATCTACCTCCACGGAAGCCATATCGATCACATGAGACAGATCGTGAACATACTTCCGGAGCATGGACACATGGAACACCGGATAAACAGACAGAGAGGGAGGCAAAGCCAGTCTATAAGCAACGGCGCCAACGCGCTCCAATATCTCAAAAGGCCCAATGAACCTAGGACTGAGCTTGCCTTTCTTCCCAAATCTCATAACACCCTTCATGGGTGACACTCTGAGGAATACCCGGTCCCCAACCATGAACTCAAGATCTCTCCGCCTCCGATCTACATACGATATCTGCCGGCTCTGAGCCGTGCGGAGTCGATCCTGAATAACCCGGACCTTATCTAAGGTCTGCTGCACCAAATCCGGCCCCAACACCTGGACCTCACCAGACTCGAACCAACCGATAGGCGAGCGACATCTCCGACCATACAATGCCTCAAACGGAGCCATCTGGATAGAAGCCTGATAGCTATTATTATACGCAAACTCTGCTAGCGGCAAATGGCTATCCCAATGGCCTCCAAAATCAATAGCACACGCCCTCAACATATCCTCGAGGATCTGAATGGTCCGCTCATACTGGCCATCAGTCTGCGGGTGAAATGCAGTGCTGAGATCGACCCGAGTACCCAGCTCTCTCTGAAAAGATCTCCAAAACTGAGCTGTGAACTGAGCACCTCGGTCAGAAATGATAGAAACAGGAGCACCATGCAATCTCACAATCTGCTCAATGAAGATACGAGCCAGACGCTCCGAGGTATAAGTAGTCCTCACTGGAATGAAGTGAGCCGACTTCGTCAGTCGATCAACTACTACCCACACCGAATCATGCTTACCCACGGTCAGCGGCAAACCAACTACGAAATCCATAGTGATCTGCTCCCACTTCCACTCGGGAATGGGCATAGACTGGGTCACCCCGGCTGGCCTCCGGTGCTCATACTTCACCTGCTGGCAATTCAAACACCGAGATACATAATCAGCAACATCCCTCTTCATCCCTTTCCACCAATACAGCTCTCGAAGATCATGATACATCTTCGCAGTACCCGGATGAATGGAATATCTCGAACTGTGAGCCTCTGCCAAAATCATCTGCCTCAGCTCCACAATGGCTGGAACACATACCCGGCCGTTAAGCCGCAAAGCACCATCATCTCCAATCACGAACGAGGACACTCCCCCACTCAGGACCCTGTCCCGGAGATCTCTCAGATAAGGATCCTCGAACTGCCTTTCCCGAATCTGGGAAGCTAAAGACGACTGAGACCCCACATATGCAAGCACCCGGCCTGGAATAGAATCATCAAACCGAACCCCACTAATGGACAAAGCCTGCAACTCACGGACCAACGGCCTCATATCAGCATCAAGATAGGCGAGGCTACCCATGGACTTCCTACTCAAGGCATCGGCTACAACATTAGCCTTTCCGGGATGATACCGGATAGAAAGATCATAATCCTTCAGCAGCTCTAACCAGCGGCGCTGTCTCCCGTTCAAGTCCTTCTGAGTGAACAAGTACTGGAGACTCTTATGATCGGTGAATATCTCACATGGCTCGCCATAAAGATAGTGCCTCCACAACTTCAGTGCAAACACGACAGCTAACAGCTCCAAATCATGGACAGGATAATTCTTCTCATGGACCTTCAGCTGTCTCGAGGCATAAGCTATCACCTTACCCTCCTGCATCAGAACGCTACCCAGGCCAACACCCGAAGCATCACAATATACGGTGAATCCCCCGGATCCACTAGGCAAGGACAACACTGGCGCTGAAGTCAACAGAGTCTTAAGCTTCTGAAAGCTAGACTCACAGGCATCGGACCACAGGAAAGGAACATTCTTCTGGGTCAACTTCGTCAGAGGTGCTGAAATAGAAGAAAACCCCTCGACGAACCGCCGATAATAACCTGCCAAGCCTAAGAAACTCCGAATCTCTGTAGGAGAAGTAGGCTTAGGCCAACTCTGAACGGCCTCTATCTTCTTCGGATCAATACACACCCCATCCTTGGTCACCACGTGACCTAGGAAAGATACAGAACTGAGCCAAAATTCACACTTGGAGAATTTGGCATACAACTGCTGATCCCTCAGAGTCCGAAGAACAACTCTCAAATGCTGCTCATGCTCCTCCCTGCTCCTCGAATAAACCAAGATATCATCGATAAACACAATGACGAAGGAGTCAAGGTAGGCCTTGAACACTCGGTTAATCAGATCCATGAAAGCAGCTGGGGCATTCGTAAGCCCGAAAGACATCACCAGAAACTCATAGTGGCCATATCGGGTACGAAAAGCAGTCTTGGAAACGTCCTCGGACCGAATCCTCAACTGATGATACCCCGACCTCAAATCAATTTTCGAGAAGAAGGTAGCACCCTGAAGCTGATCAAACAAATCATCAATACGCGGCAAAAGATACCTATTCTTGATAGTAACCTTATTCAGCTGCCGGTAATCAATACACATCCGCATAGAGCCATCCTTCTTCTTCACAAATAATACCGGGGCACCCCATGGAGACAGACTAGGCCTAATGAAGCCCTTATCGAGCAAATCCTGAATCTGCTCCTTCAGCTCCCTTAACTCAACAGGAGCCATACGATACGGGGGAATAGATTTAGGCTGAGTGCCTGGCAATAGATCAATGCAAAACTCTATCTCCCGCATAGGCGGCAAACCCGGCAAATCATCAGGAAACACATCCGGATACTCACAAACAACCGGAACTCTATCAAGGGATAAATCCTCTGCCCGGACATCCCGAACTGAAGCAATATATCCCTCGCACCCACTAGATATCATCCTCTGCGCCTCCAAGAAAGAAATGATCCTACTCTTCGGAGAAGGCCTGGAACCTCTACATACAACCTGAGACTCACCCTCTGCCCCGATCGTCACAGACTTGGCATGGCAATCCAAAGTCGCATGACAGGAAGCCAGCCAATCCATGCCCATAATGACATCGAAATCAGACATATCGAGCAGCATCAGGTCCACTAAGGACTCTACACCACAGATGGAGATCATACACTGCCGATAACCCCTATCTACACATATAGAAGACCCGACAGGGGTGGCAACCATAAAGGGATCATCTAAGAAGACCAGATCCCTGCCCAAGCAAGGGGCAAATCCCGGTGACACATACGAATAGGTAGACCCCGGATCAATAAGAGCATAAGCATCGCGGCCACAGACAGAAATAATACCTCTGATGACATCATTGGATGCCTCATCATCCTGACGAGTCATAGCATAGACCTGCGCCGAGCCTCCTGAACCCGGAGCTCTCTGAGACTGCTGTCTAGGAGGAATCTGAGAAACGGGCCTTGCGGCCTGAGGACCAGATGGTACCATAGTTGCGGATCCCTGGCGACCTGATGAAACATAAGGGCAACTCCTGACATAGTGCTCTGGAGACCCACACTCAAAACATCCATCACCTCTACCTCCTCTACTGCCTCTACCACCTCTGCCACGACCAACTCCAGACGAACACCTCCCATGATGCCTCTGATGGCACCTCGCGCACTGCGACAGACCAGACTGCGAAGAGCCACCCCGCCTCTGGGATGACTGAGGCCTCGGGGTCTCTGAAGAAAAATCCTGGGCAGGCAAAGCAGCAGCCTGGGGCCTAGACTGAGAACGGCCCTGATGACCCTGACCCCTCTGAGCGGATCCACTATTTCCACCAGACTGACGCGACCTCTTGGCCGCCCTCTCCGCGTCAGCCCTGGCGAAGATATCCTCCGCCGCGCCACATCAACTATCTCAAAATATGACTTGTTGCCCATATCAGGGGCAACAGCTACCTGCAAGCGGGGATGAAGACCCTCAACAAACCGGAGGACCTTGTCCCTCTCCTGAGCCACCATAGCCGGCGCAAACTGAGACAACCACAAGAACCTGGTGTCATACTCTGAAACAGACAGGTTTCCCTGCCTCAACCCCTCAAACTCGCGCCTCTGAGCATCGTGCTGACTCTGGGGCACAAACCTGCTCATGAACATAGACACGAACTCAGCCCAAGACAAAGGAGGGAGGTCACTAGACCTCTGCCGCATCATGGAGACCCACCATGTCTCCGCATCTCCCGATAATCTGAAAGAAGCACACTGCACCCCTAAGGTGTCTCTAGTACCAAGAACTGTCAAAATCTTCTCACACTTCTGAATGTACCTCTGGGCAGTACATGTAGCTGAGGTACCGTCGAACTCTGGAGGCTGAAGCTTCATGAATGACTCTATCCTCTTGGCAACCTCCTCAGTGCCCATAGGAGGAGTAGAAATAACAGGACCTGCCTGAGGAGCAGAAGCAGAAGGCTGGGCAATATGATCAGGAGCAGCCTCAGAAGTAGGCGTGCTCATAACATGTGTGGTCGGCTGAGGAGCCGAAACAGGAGCTGCAACATCATCTCTGACAGGGACCTGATGGCTAGACAAGGCCATCAGTCTCATATACTCCTCTGAAGAGATCACAACGGTGCCTGGCACAACAGCAGGCACAGGGGGAATAGATGCTGACAGAGTCGTTGCGGACACCGCAGGGATAGCTGTGTCCTGCCTAGTGGCTGACGGGTGACCTGCCCGAGTCTTCCTAGCAGCTGGCGGCTGCGTAGGTGCTGATGGCTCTCCCGCAGATGCGGGTGTAGAAGATGCAGCCCTCCTGGCTGAGGATGCTCGCGTCCTCGCCATCTGATACAATACACGAAAAAGGGTCAGCACCTATATAAGCTACTCAGCACGAATAGAGATGAAACGAAGGGAAAACATTTCCTAACATGCCCTTGTAGCCCCTCGCTCATAAGTATGGTCGACAACATACCCATAAGCAAGACTCTACTCAGACACTGCTCCAAGACTCCTAGGACTCGAATTAGAACCTAGGGCTCTGATACCAAGCTGTCACGACCCAATTTCCAAGGGCTCATGATGGCACCTAAACAACATTTGCCTAGGCGAACCAATGAAACAAGATGCGGAAAAGAACAATAATGTGAAAAGATCATAAATGGATATATAAATATAAAAGTGTGAAGTCCAAAAGAATATATCCACAAAAGAATTGGAGCATTCTAAGAGTGACTCAATAAAGTATGAATATACATCAAAGAAATCTGAGTCCTATCTCTAAGTGACTCCGGCGGTATGCCACCACGGTCTGTGTGGTCGGCTCACCTCAATCAAAAGTCTCAGAAGCCTCGGGAACCGCTAACGTCCGGGCTGCTGACTGGATGAAGGACCTGCGCACGAAGCAGAGTAAGTTATGAGCCGAAGCCCAGTAAGATCACCGACAGGTCTGCTAAGGTACCCTTGCGGGACAAGTCGCTACATGCATCATAAGCAACAACATACTATAGTAATCATACAATAAAGTAGTGAAATCACATATAGATGTAACACATTCAATACACACAAGTAGTAACCAGAAGTCTCAAGGATTATGCCCATCTAACGTAAGGCATAGGTCAACTCATCGGCGATTTGGAGGTCAAATCTCTACTCCCGTGTCGACTAACCTAGACCTACGATGGACTAGCAACACCACTACTAAGTATCAACCATATACCGTGACCCGAAGTCACTATCACAATCATGAATAAGTAGACCAACGACCCGTAGTCGTTGGCTCATCTCAAATCTGTCTACGATCGCACCACACCCCCTGTCAAGTGCGTCGTATCTCAATAAATCAAGTGACCACACCACACCCCCTGTCAAGTGTGTCACATCTCAAAGATCAAGTGTCCACACCACACCCCCTGTCAAGTGTGACACATCTCATAGTATAGGCGACACCACACCCCCTGTCAAGTGTCCCTCTAACAGTATTAATATCCACGACATTAATAACAATAACAGAAATAATAACAGAAATATTAATAACGATAATATTTCACAGTCACCGTAATCCAGGTTGGTTATGCTAGCTGAACGTAAGGCGAAGGTTAACCCGACCACAGTTTGGGGGTACAATCCCTACTCCCATGTCGTCCAACCCAAGGTTACGTATAGACAGCACTACCCAACCCGACACGTGAACAAATCAAGTACCAATATTATACTAAAGCCGGCAAAATCCTCGGCAAGACATTTATCATGACATGCCGGCAACTTCCTCGGCCATGTCCCAAGTTCTTGCTATCTAAGCATGGCGTAGCAAGCGTTACTACGATATAAATTTAAGCTACCTCGACGTAGCGTTTAAACCGGCACATACCTCGGTCGAGTCACAATCTCGCTATTTATAACAAACAATAATAGCAAGTAATTCACATCATTAATCCTAACCATTGTTAGGTATATATATGCGTACATGAAGCATACTAGCATGAAGGAAGAGTCCACAAGCACAATAGAGGTCAAGTCTCACTTACCTCGAAATTCGGGCTCAAATGCCG
The DNA here is from genome assembly GCA_029990175.1 of Petunia secreta. Classification (NCBI taxonomy): domain Eukaryota; kingdom Viridiplantae; phylum Streptophyta; class Magnoliopsida; order Solanales; family Solanaceae; genus Petunia; species Petunia secreta. The sequence continues at coordinate 10,787,391 of JARKIP010000010.1, read as the reverse complement.
GGAAGAATCTCCTTTCCCGCTTGCCTTGTCCGCGAAGGACTCTCCACTAGGTCTATTAAGACAAGATATAGCACATATGAGTGCTCAATTATAGCTATTTAAGCCTATAGGCATCCTAAGGTAAAAATTACCAAAATTCCCCCGGGTAGGGCCGAGCCCTAAATTTACAAAATGTACTTTTCCAGACTCCCCACGCTCCCGTGAGTCCAAAAGTACACTTAGATTCCACATGCGAGCCTTGCTCGATGTCTTTCCCCAATTCTTAAGAATCTAGGGTTCTAACCCATTTCCAAGAATCAACCCTTTGATTCTTGTGTTAATCAACATAAAGATGGATTGAAAGGGCTTACCTTAAGTGTAAGTATGATTGGGTCTTCAAGAAATACCCAAAAATCGCCTCAAGAGCTCACCAAATGATTTTTATAAGTTATGAACAGAAATGGCCCGAAATGGTCTTTTTATAGCAGTTTTTTTTTTGCCTCTGTGACAGCTTATATTGAAAAAATCATAACTTTTTATAGGAATATTCAAATTCCTGAAACCGGTGCCATTAGAACCACAACTCAAAGGGCTACAACTTTCATGTTTTGAGTTTTTCCTAATTCCTTACGGATTGGCCGGAAAATCAGCTTTCATCCGGCTGTTTGCGCCAAAACGGAACAGAAAAGTCGCACCAGATTTTCTACTGTTTTAGGGTCAAAACGCGACCCTACGAAGCTCGGAATGATCCCAAATTTTGCGCACAAGCCATAAAATACTTGGGTGACATGCTCGTCAAGACGGAACTCAATTCGGACCTCCAGAACTCAAAAAGTGGGTCCCACGGCAAAGGTTCAATTTTCTGCTTTCGCCAAAATAGCGAAATTTAACCAAACGACCTCGGAATTCAATTCCGAAAGTTGCTACAAGTCACAAATGACTATACGAACCTAACGGAACTTTCGGATCTCTCATCGGAGCTCATTTGCTCAAATCGAGCTCGGAAACCTCTTTTAACTATTTTAAACTTTCGAGGACTTTATCAAAAGTCCTATCAAACGATGTCCGTTTTCAATTTTGAAGGTTGCTACATATCATAAATGACGAGACGGACCTAACGGTGCGCTCGGATTTTCCATCGGGGTTCGTTTACTCAAAACGACCTATCGAAACCCCAAATTCCTTTCCGGAATTTCATAAACGGATCCTTTTCTCGAAAACCTATCAAACGGACTCCGTTTCGACTCAGATTTCACAGACGGGTCAAATGACCTAATGGAGCTTTTGGGACTGTCGACACGCAAATTGAGGTCCCGGATCCCGTAACGACTATTTGAGGGTCGTTACACCCTATTTGCATACGAATATGCAGGTCAGACCTATGTACAAGGTTTATGATCACATAACCAAATCCTAAATAAATTACACTTATATGTGGTCCATAACTCACTGAATACGAATATATAATCAATTCCATTATCGGGGTCCATTTGACCCTTTAAACTATTAATTGAACTTATTAAAACGACGTCTGATATTCCAAGTTTTACCGTTAAAATATATTCAAACACACGTAATAAACTCAAATAATGCATGAAGATCATTACCTGAATATTTCGGGGTGAAAATTCTATCTTTTCTCCGGCTCTTTTCTCATTTTCTGGTATTTTTTCGTTGTGTCATCTCTGTTTCTCGTTTTCTCTTTTTCGGTTCATTTTGCTCATTTTGCTTCTGTTCCTATATACTACTACATCGTCCTTAGCTAAGCTAAGGACCCACCACCTAACATTTTGTTTCTTTCTTTCTTTTCCTTTTTTTTTCTTTTCTTTTATAATTTATTTTCTTAACAAAAATTGAAACAATGCCCTACGATATTCAAAATAATTCCAACCTATGCGTACAAGTTATGCAATATATATGTAACATACTTGCTAAGGCGGATCTCAAATCGGACTCCCGAAACTCAATATGCAAATTAAATGGAAAAAGATCAAATTAATTAACTTTCGGCATTTTAGCGGAAACTAGCCGATCAACATCGAAATTCACTTTCGAAAAATCACAAAAGTCACAAATAATCATACGAACCTAACGGCGCTTTCAGATTTCGAATCGGAGCTCATTCGCCAAAACCGAGCTCGAAATTCTCTTTTTAATATTTATCAACAATAAAAACTGAAACCTTCTTGCGATGCCTACCAAACGAGGTCTGATTTAGCTCAAATTTTATAGAAAGTTCCTAATGGACATTACGAATATTTTAAAATTATCGGCACGCCAATCGGAGTCCTAACCTCCGAAACGACTAACCGAGGTCGTTTCATTCTCCTCCACTTAAACTCGCGTTCGTCCTCGAACGAGCCTAAGTCTAAAGCAAGATTCACGGTGATAACAAAAGAACTTGCACGACCTTGATAAACTATCCCACGGAATTTTTCTCATGATTACAAAATCAAAATTACAACACGAACACCGAACTCTTGGAATAAAACATATCTGGATAATATGATAACACCATTTCCCAGCTTATTTTGACTAAGCTGGTCCTCGATCACGAGAGGAGAGATTTACTTTTTCGAAACAAAGATACACGGAACTCTGGATGGATTAACATAATTCAGCTGATAATCACCTCTTTTTGATATTCCTTTCGATATAGAACAGGTCGATGGAACTAAGAATTAGCTCACGCTTGATGCAATAGGGGGGAGGATCCAGTTCTAGTTGAATACAGACAGATAGCCAGAAAAAAACCGGAGTCACCATACAGGGTTACTACTAACGGTGTTCTAATGTATAAAGATAGACTTTGTGTTTCTGATGTTGTAGATTTACGTGGACAGATTATGATAGAGGCACATTATTCTAAATACACTATTCATCCAGGCTCGACTAAGATGTACCATAATCTTAAGCAGATTTATTGGTGGGACGGAATGAAGTGTGCCATAGCAGAATTTGTGGCTCAGTGTTCTAATTGCCAGCAAGTTAAAGTGGTGTCATCTTTCCAGACTTTATGCTTTCAGCAGATAGGTACGTATATATGATCAGTTTGCCAGCTTATCTCTCGCATTAATAGATTATTAGTGGGTTTAGCAACGATCGACACTCATTGTAGGTTTCTGCCGTGGCCCTTGGTTGGGTCGTGACAAAAGTTGTATCAACGCCTTAGAGATTTAGTATTACCATTCAGTATTTAAAGGAAGACTCCGCCACTTAAAGCACAAACTCATGCAGCTATTTGATTAGGAATACCAATCCCCGCACTATCTACTGGACTAAAGAAGATTTAGCTAAAAGCTCAACGTAGGCAGACCTAAGTTACCAACTACCCTTTCGAGTTTCCAAACAGCTGCAACTCTCGAGTCACAACTCCATACATTTTCTATAAGCACTACCGCCTGATGGATCAAATCAAAGGTCAAATGACGCGTCTCATTACCCTTAGTAATCTTGAAAACGACAATGTGCTTATCCGGCTACTTTGGCATGCACTCTGGCTCAACGCAGGGAACATCACAATAGATTACTGAGCGCCTAAGCTCACCAGTGCCGAAAAAAGAAAAGATGGCAACAGACTAAGGATAGAAATTTATTAAAGCTTTAGGAAGCTCTTCTTCTTATTTATTTGGCTACCAGAGCGAGACTACTTTCGAGTCAGGCTAACCGAAGAATCGCAATTGAAGAAATAGACATTATGAGCTCTATGGAACAACATCCATGCCAATTTAACCTCCTAATAAGAAGGAAACTCTGACAATTTACCAGAAAACTGTTTTACAACTAAGACAATCTCATAGAATAACATGACTCTACTAGCGTCTTGAACCAAGAGGAGACACGTAGATCGAGTATTACTTACTAACCACTTTAGACCGGAAGAAACAATGACACTTTCCGATGGTGATGAATAAGAATCCCATCATCCTACCAACACTATGTTCCAAAGAGAGGTAGATTGACTTGACATTATAACAGAATAAGGCACAACAAGATGCCAAGCAAACAATACCGATACTCACTTACAAATCTCTCACATTTAAATCAGATAAACTAGTAGGGTCATCATAAATGCCAGGAATAAATCATATCAGAAGATCACCCCTCTACCGCAACCAATTCTTAAGAGAAACAACATCAAAATAAACCATGGAAACATGATAGGACACCCTATTTCTGAATAGACCAAAAGAATCAAATCTTACTCACATTTAAGGGAAGAAGAAATACTTGGGTCTACTACATCGGATGCCTCAGCATCCTGTCAGACTAGATGTTCATAGAACTGTCTCTGCAGCTGAGCTAAATAACTACTCTGATAATCACCTTCTGAAGAACCACTACAACCACGCTCTCGACCTCTATCGAATGAGGGCATATATCTGGTTGATTAAGATCTGAATGAAATTCCCTACGACTGTGAAGGTGCCTGATGACGAGAGAAAGGACGACGGCCTACTTGCCGCAATAAGGAAAAACTCCTCAAAGGATAACCAGACTCACCATAATGATAATACCTTCCTTGCTCGAGTTGAGTTACTCGAGCACTCACTCCTCTTACTTCGGCACTGATGCCTTGTATCGCAGCCAGGAGATCGGCTAACGACACTTCGGGCTTCTCAATGCCTTTGCCATCGCCTCCATTCCCAGCCCTGGAACCTGCACAAATCAAAGACCAAATAAAATGTTAAGGTTAGAAATCACCTCAGACTCTCCCTCACCTTTGATGGGTGGCACTCGGGTCCACTCAATTATGGGTTCAGTTTTTGGTCACTCAAGAACTTGTAGCCAATGGCTTCCTCGGTTGATCTACTTCTCTCAGTTCCTTCGAATTTGACAAGTTACAATGTCTCCTTTGGGATGAGTGAATTGATACGACTCAATGGAACGGACGCTATTTACTCCGCGCTTTGGAAGTCAAAGCATTTTCTACGAAATTTGGACTTCGGTCACCCACGCACAAGTTCCTATAAGCTCAATGAGTTAGTATGACATCGAGTAGGAAGAATTACTCTAGAGATCCACTAACTAGATTTATCGAACACAAGAAAAGTGAAAACCTAGGAGAATCTACCCTTCGATTCCTCTTCGGAATCCCCTTCGAACACGCCAACTCTTGTCTGTACAAGAATGGTCCCTCCTTGGTACGGATAGGGTTTTACCTTATCCAATTCCCTTTTCTAGCCGACAAAATTTTCACCTGGGGTTTTGATCTTTTACTTTACCCCTTTCTTCTTCAATGGAACAGTGAAGTTTTTGCTCCAGCGTACGGACAACTTTAACTTCGTTCACTAAGCACGATAGCTAACAGAATTTTGGTTGCTTCTTTCACTCCGATAACAACAACGGAGGAAATTTTGTTCAAAGTTCTTTGAGATAAGATTCAGTTCCTCGTGCCCGTTCACTGTTACAAATCGTAACAATTTTCCGGTGTACGGACGACGGCTCAAAACAATAGAACTTCGAAATTTAAGCACAAAACACACCCAAATCTATCAAGAACCACCAATCTTCATCGGTTACAACCAAAAAACGTTGGGGTTCAAAATCAGTCACCAGTAAGCTCAAAACAGTTCAAAAATTTGCCACGAAACCCTAGTCGACAATCGTGTACGACAGGTGCTCGTTGGAATCAGAAAACAATGGTGAGCAAGAATCAATGGTTGTTTGATTCAAACAACCAACAAATCAACCCAATTTTTTTTTTTTTTTAATTTTCTTTTTCTACTTTTTTTTTGTTAACACCACAGCAACAACAATCTACAACAAGGAAGAAAGCTGAAACTAGAGACACAAGCAAGAATATACGAACAGGATTTGAGGTTGTAAATACAAGCTCAAACCTTGCTCTGATACCAAGATGGTGCAAGCAAACCCGTAGGTTTAGCTAAACACGAAAACGCTGAAGAAACAACAAGAAATGAAAGATAGAAGCAAGAGAAGACTTGCTTCGATTCGAAAGAACAGTGAGGAACCTGTCTCAAAGGTCGATCAAATGAAGATCAACAATCACCTATACTAAGCAACAATCCTCATGAAGAACAAGCTTCTTGCAAACTGAATGACCAAGAAGAAATTATTCAATCGAAGACACCGAATGACACAAGTTCTTTAAAATTCCACGTCGGGGTTTGGCTCCATCGGAGACTCACAATAGCACTTTGTATGTTTGATCATTCAACAACAACTGCCATTACAATGAAATATAAAAGAGTATTTATAGACTAGGCTAAGGACAAAATAGTAAATGGTCACAGGCGACCAATAGGAGTAAGCCACGCAGGACTGTTTTAGTGAGTGTTCGGTCACTCCTTCAACCGAACACGTGACTTCGAACACTTGAGCTCGAGCTTCTTTACTTCAGTGCTTGGTCGCTCGGCTCAGCTCATCCTTGACATCGTTCGCCCTTCCTTCGGTTACTGCATTTTACTGCGGCGCCGACGTTGAGTGCTCGGTTAAGGTTCGGTCACTCCCTTCATCGAGCTCAAGCTTGTAGATGAAGCCTTCGGTTCTAGAGCTCGAATACTCAGCTTCGGAGTAGTTGCTTTCCTTCGGCCAAGCCAAGTAAATGTGAACATCATGTAGAAGTTTGGCTTGGCTTTGTGTCATTAGCCTCGGTGGATTGAACACTTGATCAGCACGTGTTCGGGCTGCATCATCCTCCCCTTCTTGAGAAGATTTCATCCTCGAAATCGATCCCTCCTCATCCTCCGAAGTTTGACCTACAACACAAGGAACTAAGTCAACAACATTAAATGTGTTGGACACGTTATACTCACCAGGGAGGTCGATCACGTAAGCATTGTTGTTGATCTTGGTCAACACTTGGAATGGACCATCCCCTCGAGGAGCCAACTTTCCTTTCCTTTGGTTCGGGAAGCGTTCCTTTCGGAAGTGAACGCAAACCCAATCTCCCTTCTTTAATTCCAGGGTTTTAGGCCCCTTGTTTTTCTTTGATGCAACCTTTGCATAAGCTTCCTCGAGGTTCTTCTTCACCTTTGCATGCAACTCGATCAAGGCAGTGGCTCGTCGAGTACCTTCAAAATCAATAACAGAATCTCGAGGCAATGGGGTTAAATCAAGTGGAATCAAAGGATTAAAACCATACACACATTCGAACGGGGTCATATTGATCATTCGATGCACCGTTCGACTGTATGCAAACTCCATCATGGGCAAACGATCAACCCAGTTTCCGACCTTGCCTTTGGTCATTGCACGAAGCAAAGATCCCAAGATCCGGTTAACTACCTCGATCTGTCCATCAGTCCTAGGATGGTGAGACGTCGAGAATAGTAGCTTGGTGCCGAGGGCACCCCACAAGCATTTCCAAAAATGACTCAAGAATTTTGAGTCTCAATCACTCACAATAGTACGAGGCACACCATGCAATTTCAACACATTAGAAATAACAAATAAGCTACATGTTGTGCATCATCAGACTTTTTGCAAGGAATAAAGTGAGGCATTTTTGAAAAACGGTCGACTACGACAAAGATGCTATCATGTCCACCCCCCGACCTCGGTAACCCCAACACAAAGTCCATGGATATATCAACCCAAGGTCGATTTGGCACAGGCAACGGGGTACACAAACCATGAGGTCTGGACTTCAATTTAGCTTTCTTGCAAACGAGACAAGCATTGCAAAGCTTTTCCACATCTCGTCGCATTTTGGGCCAATGGAACTGCTCGGTTAAGATACCAAGAGTTTTGTCGACACCGAAGTGTTCCATCAAGCCTCTGGAGTGAGCTTCTCGAACTAAGAGCTCTCTCCACGATGACACTGGCACACAAACCCTCCCATTCTTGAAGAGGTAGCCATCGTGCCACTGATATTTCTCAATCCTTCGGTCACTCAAGATTGCGTCACGAATGCATTTTAGCTTGGGATCACCTTCGTACATCAACTTGATGCTTTCGAATCCCATGAGCCTCGAGGGGAGAGTGGTCGCTAAATCAAATTTTCTTGATAGCGCATCGGCCACGACATTGTCTTTTCCCTTTTTGTAATGAATTACATGGGGAAAACTCTCAATGAATTCAACCCACTTGGCATGCCTTCGGTTCAATTTCTTCTTACCTCGGAGATGTTTCAAAGGTTCATGATCACTTTTAATCACAAACTCTCGAGGCCACAAATAATGCTTCCAATGGGCGAGTGCTCGAACGAGGGCATACAACTCCTTGTCATACATAGAGTAGTTCAAGGTTTCACCCTTAAGCTTTTCGCTAAAGTAAGCGATTGGCTTCGATTCTTGCATAAGCACTCCTTCGATCCCAACTCCGGACGCATCACACTCCACTTCGAATGCTTTTCTGAAGTCAGAGAGTTGCAACAATAGGGCAGAGCATACCCTCCGTTTCAACTCTTTGAAAGCCCTCTCTTGGGACTCTCCAACACAAATGGATGGTCTTTCTTAACCAGCTCGGTTAAAGGAGCTGCCACGGTGCTAAAGTCACGAACAAACCTTCGGTAAAAGCTAGCTAAGCCATGGAAGCTACGAACTTGTGATACCGAGGTTGGAGTGCGCCAATCTTTGATGGCTTCGACTTTCGACTCGTCGACTTCGACACCATTAGCACTGACAACGAATCCTAGAAAGACTACACGTTCGACACAAAAGGCACATTTCTTGAAGTTAGCATATAACTTCTCTTTTCTAAGCTTATCAAGCACTAGCCTTAGGTGTTCGACATGTTCATCCACAGATTTACTATAAACAAGTATGTCATCGAAGTAAACGACAACAAACTTATTTATGAACGGTTTGAGCACATGGTTCATCAGTCGCATGAATGTGCTCGGTGCATTGGATAAGCCAAAAGGCATTACCAACCATTCATAGAGACCGAACTTGTTCTTGAATGCGGTTTTCCTCTCATCTCCGGGTTTCATTTGGATCTGGTGGTAACCGGACCTGACGTCTATCTTCGTAAAGCATGAAGAACCACTTAACTCATCTAGCATGTCATCTAATCGAGGGATAGGATGACGATACTTTACCGTTATTTTGTCGACTGCTCGGCAATCAACGCACATTCGCCATGTTCCATCTTTCTTCGGGACAAGGATAACAGGAACGGCACAGGGACTCAAGCTCTCTCGAACAAGGCCCTTGTTCAGCAACTCATCAACCTGCCTTTGAAGCTCTTTGGTGTTTTCGGGATTACACCGGTATGCGGGTTTGTTGGGGATTTGAGACCCCGGTACAAAGTCAATTTGGTGCTCGATTCCACTCAACGGAGGTAATCCACCTGGCATTTCTTCGGGAAACATGTCTCTGAAGTCTTGCAAAACACTTTGTACAGCACTAAGCAAAGGGTTATCGTTAGAAAAATCATCATTGGAGTTTAGAAATATACCCTTGTGCACGAGGCAAATCATCATCTGATCGTTGTTGTTGCCTTGTAGAAACTCACCCGGTTGTATGATTGCACAAATACTTCTTACATCGGGCGGTGGGTCTTTGTCTCCGGCCACAATTTTTGTTCCCATCAAAACCTTAGCTTTGGCCGCTTCTTTCAATTCTTTCATCCGTTTATAGTCCTCGGTAACTTGTTTTGGAGACAAGGGTTTGAGTATGAAACTCTTCCCTTAGAGCTTTGCAGTGTAAGTGTTGCATCTTCCATTGTGCACAACTGACCGATCATACTGCCATGGTCGACCCAATAGTAAATGACAAGCTTGCATCGGCACCACATCGAACATCATCTCATCTTGATATTCGCCAATTGTAAACTTGATCCACACTTGTTTGACAATCCTCAATTCTCCACACTCGTTCAACCATTGCAATTTGTAAGGGTGGGGATGTCTCAAAGTAGGTAGTCCCATTTGTTAAACCAAGGTTTGGCTTACCACATTCGCACAACTACGTGAGTCAATGATCATCGAACAAACCTTCCACCTCACTCGAAATCGGGCATGGAAGAGATTTTCTCTTTGGTTGTCCTCTTCTTCGAGAGTCATGCAGCTCAAATTCCTTCGAACTACAAGAAACATTTCCGGATGATCAGCTTTGGCAGCTTCACGACCATCATCCTGTTCAGCTCGGTCGATCTCCTCGATAAATTCCTCCTCGGTGTTACTCGCCTACTCACAAACTTCTCCATTGTCAAGCACAAGCATAACCTTGCGAGTTGGACACTCTTTTGCCATGTGACCATAACCTTTGCATTTATGACAGTGAATATTTGAAGCACTAGGAGAGTTAAGTTGAACTTTACCTCCCACTTCTCTTGGTTGGTTAATGGTCACACCCCTTTCGAAGGGTTTCTTCGAATCTCGAACAATGTTAGCACTTGTTGGATTAGGACTCTTCCATTCTTTGCCTCGGTTCAAAGGAGTTGAAGTAGTGAATCCTCGATACCGGTTTGCCTTATCGTCCTTCACCAATTTCTGAGCTTCGGTGGCAGCTTCGAACAGATCTTCGAACGTGTGGTACACGTGTAGCCTCAATTCAGATGACACATCCCGAACCAAGCCTTTTTTGAACAAAATAGTGGCTTGCTCTTCATCTTCTGCCAGATCAAGATTCAATCGAATTCTCTCGAACTCATCATGATACTCTTGGACTAACTTGGACCCTTGCTTTAGTTCATAGAGCTTTTGCAATTGAGTTTGCCTATACTTGGCACTCAAATACTTGGCATCCATTGCTCTCTTTAACTGTGCCCAAGTAATGACTTCGGGATAGGCATTCCTTCGTCTATGCCTTTTGTCAGCTTCCCACCATGTAGATGCATACGCTTCAAACGAAGCAGTGGCATGGGCAGCTTTCCTCTCTTCGGTCATCTCATTGGTTTCGAAGATTCGCTCTATTTTAAGCTTCCATTCAAGATATTCATCCGGATCACTAGTTCCTTTAAAGGGTCGAATAGTGACCTTGACACTGTTTAAGTTTGAATCTCGAGCACCTCGAATCGGTTCGGGATACTCATCATAGTAGTCATCAGCCTCACGCTCAACATGTCGTACAACATTTGCGCCTCGACCTCGACCCCGGAAATTTCTACGACCTCGGTGAGCTTGCCTTCGTTGAGCGAACGGCTGCTCATATTCAAGTTCGGCATCAGGAAATTCTCCTTCATCTACCTCTTCTTCAACAACCTCAATTTGTCCTCGGGCCATTGGAAGTGGTATTCTTTCATTTCGGGGAATGCCAAAGTGTTGATTTCCAGCTTGGGGATTGCCCAAGTTTTGTTTTGTTTGGGGATTGCCCAAAACTTCCTTTCGAATAGCCTCGCTCTTCAACTGATGTTGTCGACCAAGCTCAACAAACAGCTCAGGTTTCATCGGAGTGGAGTTGCTGGTTCCAGCGGCGGACCCAGGTAAGGCCACAGACACACTTTCTTGCTCGAGTTGAGCTACTCGAGCACTCACTCCTCTTACTTCGGCACGGATGCCTTGTATCGCAGCCAGGAGATCGGCTAACGACACTTCGGGCTTCTCAATGCCTTTTCCATCGCCTCCATTCCCAGCCATGGCACCTCTACAAATCAAAGACCAAATAAAATATTAAGGTTATAAATCACCTCACACACTCTCTTACCTATGTGGGTGGCACTCGGGTCCACTCAATTATGGGTTCGGTTTTTGGTCACTCAAGAACTCGTAGCCAATGGCTTCCTCGGTTGATCAACTTCTCTCAGTTCCTTCGAATTTGACAAGTTACAATGTCTCCTTTGGGATTAGTGAATTGATACGACTCGATGAAACAGACGCTATTTACTCTGCGCTTTGGAATTCAAAGAATTTTCTACGAAATTTGGACTTTGGTCACCCACGCTCGAGTTCCTATAAGCTCAATGAGTTAGTACGACCTCGAGTAGGAAGAATTACTCTAGAGATCCACTAACTAGATTTATTGAACACAAGAAAAGTGAAAACCTAGGAGAATCTACCCTTCGATTCCTCTTTAGAATCCCCTTCGAACACGCCAACTCTTGTCCCTACAAGAGTGGTCCCTCCTTGGTACGGATAGGAGTTTACCTTATCCAATTCCTTTTCTAGCCGACAAAATTTTCACCTGGGGTTTTGAAATTTTGTTCAAAGTTCTTTGAGCTAAGACTCAACTCCTCGTGCCCGTTCACTGTTACAAATCGTAACAATTTTCCGGTGTACGGACGACGGCTCAAAACAATAGAACTTCGAAATTTAAGCACAAAAGACACCCAAATCTATCAAGAACCACCAATCTTCATCGGTTACAACCAAAACACGTTGGGGTTCAAAATCAGTCACCACTAAGCTCAAAACAGTTCAAAAATTCACCACGAAACCCTAGTCGACAATCGTGTACGACAGGTGCTTGTTGGAATCTGAAAACGATGGTGAGAAAGAATCAATGGTTGTTTGATTCAAACAACCAACAAATCAACCCAATTTTTTTTTTTTTTTGAATTTTCTTTTTCTACTTTTTTTTTTTTTGGTTAACACCACAGCAACAACAATCTATAACAAGGAAGAAAGCTGAAGCTAGAGACACAAGCACGAATATACGAATAGGATTTGAGGCTGTAAATACAAGCTCAAATGTTGCTCTGATACCAAGATGGTGCAAGCAAACCCGTAGGTTTAGCTAAACACGAAAACGCGGAAGAAACAACAAGAAATGAAAGATAGAAGCAAGACAAGACTTGCTTCGACTCGAAAGAACAGTGAGGAACCTATCTCAAAGCTCGATCGAATGAAGATCAAGAATTACCTATACTAAGTAACAATCCTCAAGAAGAACAAGCTTCTTGCAAACTGAATGACCAAGAAGAAATTGTTCAATCGAAGACACAGAATGACACAAGTTCTTTAAAATCCCACATCGGGGTTTGGCTCCATCGGAGACTCACAATAGAACTTGCTATGTTTGATCATTCAACAACAACTGCCATTACAATGAAATGTAAAGGAGTATTTATAGACTAGGCTAAGGACAAAATAGTAAATGGTCACAGGCGACCAATAGGAGTAAGCCACGCAGGGCTGTTTTAGTGAGAGTTCGGTCACTCCTTCAACCGAACACGTGACTTCGAACACTTGAGCTCGAGCTTCTTTACTTCAGTGCTTGGTCGCTCGGCTCAACTCATCCTTGACATCGTTCGCCCTTCTTTCGGTTACTGCATTTTACTTCGGCGCCGACGCTGAGTGCTCGGTTAAGGTTCAGTCACTCCCTTCATCGAGCTCAATCTTGTAGATGAAGCCTTCGGTTCTTGGAGTAGTTGCTTTCCTTCGGCCAAGCTATGTAAATGTGAACATCGTGTAGAAGTTTGGCTTGGCTTCGTGTCATTGGCCTCGGTGGATCGAACACTTGATCAGCATGTGCTCGGGCCGCATCAGATCCCGCGGCCCTAGTGGGCAACCATGGTACCTCATTTAGAGGTAAGAGTACTGGTTATTTTGGGAGGTCACCTTCCAGATTATCTTAGCTTGTGTTAAGTGATCCTTAGAGTGCGCCAGTAGCTTGTCAAGATCAGATTCAGTCTTGTCTTTACAGTTATCAACAATCTATCCTGCTTCTATTTTCAGCAAAAAGGTGTCATCATGTCATGAGTCTGGTTATCTTTTGAGGAGTTTTCCCTTACTCCAGCAAGTAGGCAGTCGTCCTTTCTCTTGTCATCAGGCACCTACACAGTCGCATGGAATTTTATTTAGATCTTAATCAACCAGAGATATGCCCTCATTCGATAGAGGTCGAGAGCGTGGTAGTAGTGGTTCTTCAGAAGGTGATTACTAGAGTAGTTGCTTAGCTCAACTGCAGAGGCAGTTCTATGAACTGCTAGTCCGGCAGGATGCTGAGGCATCCGATGTAGTAGACCCAAGTATTTCTTCTTTCCTTAAATGTGAGTAAGATTTGATTCTTCCGATCGATTCAGAAATGGGGTGTCCTATCATGTTTCCATGGTTTCTTTTGATGTCGTTTCTATTAAGAATTGGTTGCAGTAGAGGGGTGAGCTTCTGATATGATCTATTACTGGCATTTATTATGACCCTATTAGTTGATGTGGTTTAAATGTGAGAAATTTGAGAGAGAGTATCGGTATTGTCTGCTTGGCATCCTGTTGTACCACTTTCTCTTATTATGTCAAGTCAGTCTATCTCTCTTTGGAATTTAGTGTGGATAGGATGGTGGGATTCTTATTCGTCACCATCAAAAAGTGATATTATTTCTTCCGGTGCAAAGTGATCAGTAAGTAATATTCGATCTACGTAACTTCGCTTGGTTCAAAATGCTAGTAAAGTCATATTATCCTATGAGCTCATCTGGGTTATAAAAGGGTTTTCTGGTAAATTGTCAGAGTTTCCTTCTTATCGAGAGTTTAATTTGGCATAGATGTCATTCCATAAAGCTTATTTAATGTCTGTTTCTTTAATTGCAATTCTTTAGCTAACCTGACTTGGAAGTAGTTTAGCTTGGATAGCCAAGCAATAAGAAGATGAGCTTCCTGAAGCTCTAATTATTTCTATCCTCGGTCCATTTCCATTTCTTCTTCGTCTGGTACTAGTGAGCTTGGGCAGTTGGTAGCCGCTTGTGATGTTCCTTGTGTTGAGCCAGAGTACGTGTTATTGTAGACGGGTAAGTGCATTGTTGCTTTTCAAGACTACTAAGGGCAATGAGAGGCATCACTTGACCTTTGATTTGATCCATTTGGCAGTGGTGTTTACGGCAAAGGTATGGAGTTGTGAACTCGAGAGTTGTAGCTGTTTGGCAACTTTAAAGGGTAGTTAGTAGCTTAGGTCTGCCTACGTTCAGCTTTTAGATAAATCTTCTTTAGTCCAGCAGACTGTGCGAGGATGGTTATTCCTATTCAAATGGCTGCATGAGTTTGTGCTTTAAGTGGAGGAGTCTTCCTCCAAATACTGAATGGTAATACTAAACCTCTAAGGCGTTGATACCACTTTTGTCACGACCCAACCTAAGGCCACGACAGAAACCTACAATGAGTGTCGATCATTGCTAAACCCACTAATAATCTATTAATGTTAGAGATAAGCTGGCAACCTGATCATATATATACGTGCCTATCTGCTGAAAGTACAAATCTGGAAAGATGACACGACTTTAACTTGCTAGCAATTAGAACACTGAGCCACAAATTCTGCTATGTCACACTTCATTGCGCCCCACCAATAAATCTGCTTAAGATCATGGTACATCTTAGTCGTACCTGAATGAACAGTATATTTGGAATAATGTACCTCTATCATAATCTGTCCACGTAAATCTGCAACATAAGGAACACATAGTCTATCTTTATACATAAGAACACCGTCAGTAGTAACCCTGTATGGTGACTCTAATTTTCTTCTGGCTATATGTCTGTATTAAACTAGAACTGGATCCTCATTTTGACGTTGTTTTACTTCATGAAAATTTAGAGTTAAAGGTCTGGTACAACTTATCGTCCATCCATCATTGGCATATCTCTTTCACACCTCAACTCTTTGATAAGTTACTTTAGCATTATAAGTGCTCATATAATCAACGTTGTTGCGGGTATTTTGCCTCACTCATGGTCCAACTACATGTCTCTTTTATTTTCACTTTTTCAAGTCATAATATTTCCAATTCAAAGACAATACCCTAAAGTAGATGTTCAGTATGAAGATCATTCCTGGTCTGCATCATACTATCTAGCAGTATTTGCATGATCCTTATCCTTATATAATAGACCTGTTCAGATGAACCTTTGACATACATTAGGATATGAGTAACTACATTCCCACAAGGAGATTGCGGAACAACACTAATATCAACTGAGATGTTGCATAGTGCGTTCGTAAAAATAATATAGCTTTCATCAAATCTTCTATAGTGTGTAGTGACAAGGTGCTTCAAAAGCTCCCCCTATTGCATCAAGCGTGAGCCAATTCTTAGTTCCATCGACCTGTTCTGTATCGAAAGGTATATCGAAGAGGTGATTATCGGCTGAATCATGTTAATCCATTCAAAGATTCGTGTATCTTTGCTTCGAAAATGTAGAACTCTCCTCTCGTGATCGAGGAAGGATCATCTTAGTCAGAATAATCCGGGCAATGGTGTTATCATATTATCCAGATACCTTTTATTCCAAGAGTTTGGTGTTCATGTTATAATTCTAATTCTGCAATCATGAGATAATGTCCATGGAGTAGCTTATGAAGGTCGTGCAAGTTCTTTTGTTATCTGTGTGAATTTTTCTTTAGACTTAGGCTCGTTCGAGGATGAACGAGAGTTTAAGTGGAGGAGAATGAAACGACCTCGGTTAGTCGTTTCGGAAGTTAGGACTCCGATTGGCATGCCGATAATTTTAAAATTTTCGTTAGGTCCATTGAGCTAAATCAGACCTTGTTTGGTAGGCATCGGAAGAAGGATTCTGTTTTTATTATCGATAAATATTAAAAAGAGATTTTCGAGCTCGGTTTTGGCGAACGAGCTCCGATTCGAAATCCGAAAGCGCTGTTAGGTTCGTATGATTATTTATAACTTTTGTGAACTTTCAAAAGTGAATTTCGATATTGTTTGGCTAGTTTCTATTAAAATACCGAAAGTTAAAAGGATTTGATCTTTTCCGTTTTAATTCGCATCTTCAGTTTCTGGAATCCGATTTGAGATCCGCCTTAGCGAGTACGTCACAAATTTGGTATAACTTGTATGCAAAAGTATGAATTATTTAGAATTTCGTAGGGTACCATTTTAATTTTCGAAAAGAAAAGAAATTATAAAATTAAAAAAAGGCAAAAATAAAAGAAAAGAGATATGAAAAAGGAAAGAAAAGTAAAAGAGAAGGGCGGTGGCCTTGGGATTAATAATCCCTTGGCTACTGCTCCTTAGATATGAATTTAAAAACAGAAACAAAAGTAGAAACGGGAACGAGAAAAATGAAAAAAGGAATAAGAAAATGCAGGAGAAAAAAATGCCAGAAAATAAGGGAAGAGCCGGAAAAAAAGTAGAATTTTTACCCCGAAACATTCAGGTAATGATCCTAATATATTATTTGAGTTTATTACGTGTGTTTGAATATATTTTAATGGTAAAAATTGGGATATTATACATCATTTTAATAAGTTCAACTGATAGTTTAAAGGGTCAATTGGACCCCGATAATTGAATTGATTGTATATTCGTACTCAGTGAGTTATGAGCAACATATAAATGTAACTTATTTGGGGTTTGGTTATATGGCATTGAACCCGGTACATAGGCCTGGCCTACGTATTGCGTATGCGAATAGGGTATCAGGTTCCTACCTGGATTGTTCTAAGATGCGAGGAATGAAGACTTTAGTCTAATTTGATATATTTTACTGCTTATTGAATAGAGTGGGATCGTTTGGCGATGACACCAAATGATAAAATGGCTGTTGATTAGCAGAGCTAACTTTTGGAAGAGGTAAGTGTTTATATCCATTTCTTTGGAGACACATGGCCTCGTGGATTTTCTACCACGTGTTCCTTACGTGTGTAGCTGCCGATAGGCGCACTCATTACGCCTAAGCTTTGGATTTACATTGTATATTATATGTTATGTCCTGTTGTTGGTATTGCATTAAGGATCTGAGTATTGTACTCTGGCTGTGAGTTGGCATCTACTTCTCGGCTATCGATGAGAGTCCCGCTCCGGTGAAGGGTTATTATTGCATTACATTGCATTCATATGCATTGTATGCATTACATTGCATATCATATTGGGTACAGGAGTATTCCGCCCCAGGAGCAGGAGATTCCGCTCCATTGTATCATATTGAGGGTAGGAGGATTCCGCCCCAACAGCAGGAGTATTCCGCTCTTATGTCAGATATTGAGTGCAGGAGTATTCCGCCTAAGCTTTATATTATATCGGGTGGAGGAGTATTCCACCCCAGGAGAGTGCAGGAGTATTCCGCCTCTGGTTTATATTATATCGAGTGCAAGAGTATTCCGCCCCAGGAGCAGGAGTATTCCGCTCCAGTTGCTTATCAGATTGGATTCCCCTCGAATGCAGGAGTATTCCGCTTCTGGGTGGGATTACGGGCAAATGTGACCCTTTGCATCATATTTCATTTCATTTCATTTCATACCATTGAGTAAACTTGTGGTACATAACTACTGTTCTGCGTTTACGTGTATTGCTTATTTGTTGATATGTTTCTGGCGCGTATTTCTGGTTGAGTTTATAGTTTCATACGTGTTTCCGGTTATTATCTGGCTCTGCCTTTTTATAATTTAAATGAGAGGAATTTGGTTTATCTGTTTCTTCTCCCTGGCTAGCTATCCTATTCTTTGAGGTGGCTAGTCTGCCCCACTTATTGAGTCCTTTTGACTCACCCTTGTTTGTTGTTTGTTTCTTGTCTATCTATTTCGTTTCGGCAGGTTCGCTCCAGGATTGAGTTCACCACGTTGTGAAGGAGCAAAGACGACTTCAGCTGTCAGGGTAAGCAAGCTTTTATTCCGGATGGCCACCAGTTTATTGGTTATTATTTCAGTTGCATTTCGCTCCCTTCAGGAGGTATCTGTCTTCTTTTGTACTCTTAGAGGTCTTGTCTGGATAGCCCTAAACCTAGTATGTTGGGTAGTCAGCTGTAATTTCTTTTGTACAACTTAGAGGTGTCAATGTGTCTGTGTTTTTTTTTCGTCCTGTCTTTATTTATGAATTGGTATATTTATTTTCCTAATTTAATTGTTAAGGGTTCGCCCGACGGGTCTAGGAGAGGATGTCGGGTGCCCGCACGGCCTAACCGGATTCCGGGGCGTGTCACCAAGTTAGCTAATAAGAGAGCGGCCCACCAATTCAAGGCTGGACCCTTGAAACTGGAAAGAAGAATAATCAACATCATACCGCTCGCATCATTTTATTTCAAAAAACTTACACAGGGATTATCTAATGTATTGTCTGATAATGCCGGAAGGTTCAACCGGGTAAAATAATGCAGCCACTTTGGGCACTCGGAACGAACTATTACTTGGGCTAGCTAACCAACCAGAATAATTAGTGGCGCAACACATGCTGCCTCTGCAACATAATTTACTAGGGCAACACCAGGAACTGGAACAAGAGCTCCCTGAGACCGAACATCTGCATCTGCGGCAACCTGATAAGCTACCTAGCGAATAATAGGTTTTTGCAGTGTCTGCATCACAATATTCTCGTGAAGGCATCGCAGAGAGCCAAGGGAACTACAAGGCCCTGCTCTCTTGCCCATCGCGAGCTCGTACAGCTGGGACCTCCATAACTAGATCGTCAGCACGATCAAAACACTCGGGGCTTCGTCAGTGCTAGCCCCACGCTAGACTTCTTCGTCTTGAACTCATACCTTTTACTGAATCTGTCGCACGGGGGTTCACAATTACAAAGAAGGAATTAACAAAAATACTTTTGCATCCTACACCGACGCACGATCACAAAAGAAGGAAGTGAAACTTTCTAAATGCCATCATAGCCTCTTGTAGATAAGTACAGATATCTACGTACCCATCAGCGAGATTCTACTAGACACGGTCTTAGTCTGGATAGACTCTAAAACGGGCTCTAATTCCAACTGACACAACCCGGAATTCGGCTAGGTCGTGCGGGCACCCGACATCCTCCACTAGACCCGTCGGGCGAACCCTTACGAATTAAATTAGGAAAGTAAATATAATTCAATTCATAAATAAGAACAAGACTTAAAAAAAAAAAAAAAGCTTACCAATTAAATTAGGAAAATAAATATAATTGAATTCCTAAATAAGAACAAGACTTAGGAAAAAAAAAAACACAGACATGCTGATATCTCTAAGCTGTTCAAAAGAAATTACAGCTGACTACCCAATATACTAGGTTTAGGGCTATCCAGACTAGACATCTAAGAGTACAAAAGAAGACAGATACCTCCTGAAGGGAACAAAATATAATTAAAATAATAAACATTAAACTGGTGGCCATCAGAAATAAAAGCTGGCTCACCTAGACAGCTAAATTCATCGTCGCTCCTTCACAACGTGGCAAACTTAATCCTGGACCGAAACTGCCGAAACGAAATAGATAGACATGAAAAAACTAAACAAATGAGGGTGAGTCAAAAGGACTCAATAAGTGGGGCAGACTAGCCACCTCAAAGAATAGGATAGCTAGCCAGGGAGAAGAAACAGATAAACCAAATAAGCAACCAGGAATACGAGCCAGAAACATATCAACAAATAAGCAATGCAAGTATAAGCAGAACTGTAGTTATGTACCACAAGTCTACACAATAGTATGAAATGAAATGAAATGAAAAAACATGAAATGAAATATGATGCAAAGGGTCACATGTGCCCGTAATTCCTTCCCGAAGCGGAATACTCCTGCATTCGAGGGGAATCCAATCTAATAACCAACTGGAGCGGAAAACTCCTGCTCCTGGGGCGGAATACTCCTGCACCCGATATAATATAAACCAGAGGCGGAATACTCCTGCACTCTCCTGGGGCGGAATACTCCTGCACCCGATATAATGTAAAGCTGAGGCGGAATACTCCTGCACTTAGTATCTGACATAAGAGCGAAATACTCTTGCTTCTGGGGCAGAATACTCCTGCACCCAATATGATATAAACCAGAGGCGGAATACTCCTGCACTCTCCTGAGGCGGAATACTCCTGCGCCCAATATGATATGCAATTGAATGCATATGAATGATATATAATGCATATGAATGCAATGTGATGCAATAATAACCCTTCACTGGTGTGGGACTCTAATCGACAGTTGGGAAGTAGATGCCAACTCACACCACAATAAAATGCTCAGATCCTCAATGCAATACCAACAACAGGACATAACATATAATATACAATGTAAATCCTAACCTAAGGCGTAATGAGTATGCCTATCGACAGCTTCACACGTAAGGAACACGTGGTAGAAAATCCGTGAGGCCAGGTGCCTCCAAAGAAATGGATATAAACACTTACCTTGTTACAGAGTTAGCACAACTACCTTGTTCAAAAGTTAGCACCTGTACTCAACAACCGCTTTGTCCTTGGATTCATTGCCAAACGATTCCACTATGTTCAATAAGCAGAAAAATATATCACATAAGGCTAAAGCCTTCATTCCTCACATCTAAGAACAATCCGGTTAGGAACCTGATTCCTTATTCGCATACGCAATACGCAGGCCAGGCCTATGTACAAGGTTAAAAGTCACATAATCAAACCCTAAATAAATTTAATCTATGGGTTGCTGATAACTCCCTGAGTGTGAATATATGATCAATTCTATTATCGGGATTCAATTACCCTTTAAAACTATCAATTTAACTTATTAAGACAATGTCTAATATCCCAAAATTTACCATTAAAATATATTCAAACAAATGTAATAAACTGAAATAATGGATTAACACCATTACTTGGATGTTTCGGGGGTAAAATTCTACTTCTTCTGTCTCTCGTTCCTTAATAATGTGTCTGTTTCTCGTTTTTGTTTTATGTAAGTGGAAATGTTTCCACCGCCTTTCTCTTTTCTTTTCTTTTTCTTTTATATTTTCTTTTCTTTCGTGACGAAAATTAAAACGGAACCCTACGAAATTCGAAATAATCTCAAATTTTGCATACAAGTTATACAAAATATATGTAACATACTCGCTAAGGTGGATATCAAATCGACTCCCGAAACTCAAGATGCGAATTAAAACAGAAAAGATCAACAGCATTTTAGTGGAAACTATCCGAACAACTTCAAAATTTACTTCTGAATGTTCACACAGGTCACAAATGACCATACGAACCTAATGACGATTTTGGATTTCGAATCGGAGCTCATTCGTCAAAATGAGCTCGAAAACTTCTTTTTAAAATTTACCGAAATTTACCGACAATGGAAACTAAAACCTTCTTCCGATACCTACTAAACGAAGTCCAATTTAGTTCAAATTTTACAGACAGGTACTAATGGACCTTACGAATATTTTAAAATTATCGACATGCCAATCAGAGTCCTAACTTCTGAAACGTCTGACCGATATCGTTTCATTCTCCTCCACTTAGACTCTCGTTCGTCCTTGAACGAGCCTAAGTCTAAAGAAAAATTTACACAGTTAACAAAACAACTTTAACGACCTTCAAAAAATATTCCACGAACATTATCTAATGATTACAAGATCAGAATTATAACAGGTACACCGAACTTTTTGAATAAAACATATCTTGATAATATCCTCACATCATTGTCCAGTTTATTCTGACTAAGCTGACCCTTCATTAATTATGAGAGGAGAGTTCTACATTTCTGAAACGAAGATACATGGAACTTTTAATGGGTTAACATGATTCCGCTGACGAATCACCTCGTCGATATACTTTTCGATATAGAACAGGTCGATGAAAATAAGAATTAGCTTATGCTTCATCAATGCCTTAGAGATTTAATATTTAGATTCGGTATCAATTGGAGGAAGACTCCTCCACTTAGAGCATAAACTCATACAGCTAATTTGAATAGAAATAGCCATCCTCGCACAGCCTGCTGGATTAAGGAACACTTAGCGAAAAACAGAACGCAGGTCAGACCTGAGCTACCAAATTACCCTCTCGAGTTGCCAAACAGTTGCAACTCTCAAATTCACAACTCCATACCCTTGCCATAAGCACCACCGCCTATATCAGAGGTCAAATGACGCCTCTCATTACCCTTAGTAGTCTTAAAACACAACAATGTGCTTACTCGGCTACCTTGACACGCACTCTAGCTCAACATAGGGAATATCACAAGCGGCTAATAACCGCCAAAACTCACTAGTGCCGGACGAAGAAGAGACGGCAATGGATTGAGGATAGGAATATTTAGAGCTTTAGGAAGCTCATCTTCTTATTTGCTTGGCTACCAGAGCTAGACTACTTTCGAGTCAGGCAAGTTAAAGAATCGCATATGAAGAAATAGACATTAAATGAGCTTTATGGAACAACATTCATGCCAATTTAACTCTCCTATAAGAAGGAAACTCCAAAAATTTACCAGAAAAACCTTTTATAACTGAGACAAGCTCATAGAATAACATGACTCCACTAACGTCTTGAACTAAGAGGAGACACGTAGATCGAGTATTACTTACTAATAACTTTACATTGGAAGAAATAATGACACTTTCTGATGGTGACGAACAAGAATCCTATCATCCTACAATCTGAGTTCCAAAGATAGGTAGACTGACTTGACATTATAACAGAATGTGGCACAATAAGATGCCAAGCAAACAATACCAATACTCACTCACAAATCTCTCACAATTAAACCAGATAAACTAGTAGGGTCTCACAAATGCCCTGAATAAATCATACTACAAGCTCACCCCTCTACCGCAACTAATTCTTAATAGAAACGACTTCTAAAAAAACCATGGAAATATGATAAGACAAACTATTTCTAGATCGATCGGAAAAATAAATCTTACTCATAGATAAGAGAAGAAGAAATACATGTGTCTACCACATCGGATGCCTCAGCATCCTGCCAGACTAGCAGTTCATAAAACTGCCTCTGCGGCTGAGCTGAGCTACTACTGTGATAATTACTTCCAGAAGAACCACAACCACCACACTCTTGGCCTCTACAGGATGGTGGCATCTCTCTGGCTTAATAAGATTTAAATGAAATCCCCTGCGACTATGTAGGTGCCTGATAACGAGAGAAAGAACGACTGCCTACTTACTTGCCGGAGTAAGGGAAAACTCCTTAAAGGATAACCAGACTCACGACAATGATAACACCTTTTTTCTTAAAAAGAAAGCTTGACAGATTATTGATAGCTAAAGATAAAACAGAGTCTATCTTGATGAACTACTTGCGCACTATGAGAATTACGCTCTACAAGCTGAAATAACCTGGCATGTGACCTCCCAAAATAATCAGAATCTTACCTCTAAATGAGGTACCATGGTGCCCACCAGGGCAATAGAGTCTCTTGCTCTCCCGCTCTAACTTATGGTACGCCTAATACTTCCGGGCAATATCAACAACAACATCAAATGAAGTCCCAACCTTAATTTCTCGAACCATCTAGGATCTCAAGGTAAACAAAGGTCATTAATAAGTCTTTGAATCTCTCGGAAGGCTCATGGACTAGTTCTAATGTATATCCAGCCATTCTATAAAATTCAATCTCATATTTCGAAGCTGACAAACTACCCTGTCTAATCCACTCAAACTGGCGACGCTTTTCATATCGCTCGTTGTTCGAAAGAAACTTTTTCATGAATCTACGAGAAAAATCGCAGCAAGTCAGCTTAGGCAAACTCTGCCTATCTAATAAATAAGCGGTCCACCAATCCAGGACCAGACCTTGAAACTGGGAAGCAGAATAATAAACAGCATACTGCTCAAGATAACTAACAACCTGAAGGACATGCTGACATCATTTTATTTTACAAAAATTACACAAGGATTATCTGATGCATGGCTTAAGAATATCGGAAGGTTCAATTAAATAAAATCATGCAACCTCTTTGGGCACTCAGACCGAACTGTTACCTGGGTTAGCTGACCAGCTAGAACAACTGGAGGTATGACACATGCTACCTCTGAAACATAATTTACTGGGGCAACATTAGGAACTGGAACAGGAGCTCCCTAAGCCCGAACGTCTGCATCTGCGGCAACCTGATAGGAGGTTTTTGTGGTACCTGCGCTACAAAGATTCTCATAAAAGCACCATAGAGAGCCAGGGGGACCACATGTCACGACCCAATTTCCAAGGGCTCGTGATGGCACCTAAACAACATTTGCCTAGGCGAACCAATGAAACAAGATGCGGAAAAGAACAATAATGTGAAAAGATCATAACTGGATATATAAATATAAAAGGGTGAAGTCCAAAAGAATATATCCACAAAAGAATTGGAGCATTCTAAGAGTGACTCAATAAAGTATGAATATACATCAAAGAAATCTGAGTCCTATCTCTAAGTGACTCCGGCGGTATGCCACCACGGTCTGTGTGGTCGGCTCACCTCAATCAAAAGTCTAAGAAGCCTCGGGAACCGCTAACGTCTGGGCTGCTGACTGGATGAAGGACCTGCGCACGTAGCAGAGTAAGTTATGAGCCGAAGCCCAGTAAGATCACCGACAGGCCCGCTAAGGTACCCTTGCGGGACAAGTCGCTACATGCATCATAAGCAACAACATACTATAGTAATCATACAATAAAGTAGTGAAATCACATATAGATGTAACACATTCCATACACACAAGTAGTAACCAGAAGTCTCAAGGATTATGCCCATCCAACGTAAGGCATAGGTCAACTCAGCGGCGGTTTGGAGGTCCAATCTCTACTCCCGTGCCGACTAACCTAGACCTACGATGGACTAGCAACACCACTACTAAGTATCAACCATATACCGTGACCCGAAGTCACTATCACAATCATGAATAAGTAGATCAACGACCCGTAGTCGTTGGCTCATCTCAAATCTGTCTACGATCGCACCACACCCCCTGTCAAGTGCGTCGTATCTCAATAAATCAAGTGACCACACCACACCCCCTGTCAAGTGTGTCACATCTCAAAGATCAAGTGTCCACACCACACCCCCTGTCAAGTGTGACACATCTCATAGTATAGGCGACACCACACCCCCTGTCAAGTGTCCCTCTAACAGTATTAATATCCACGACATTAATAACAATAACAGAAATAATAACAGAAATATTAATAACGATAATATTTCACAGCCACCGTAACCCAGGTTGGTTATGCTAGCTGAACGTAAGGCGAAGGTTAACCCGACCACAGTTTGGGGGTACAATCCCTACTCCCATGTCGTCCAACCCAAGGTTACGTATAGACAGCACTACCCAACCCGGCACGTGAACAAATCAAGTACCAATATCATACTAAAGCTGGCAAAATCCTCGGCAAGACATTTATCATGACATGCCGGCAACATCCTCGGCCATGTCCCAAGTTCTTGCTATCGAAGCATGGCGTAGCAAGCGTTACTACGATATAAATTTAAGCTACCTCGACGTAGCGTTTAGACCGGCACATACCTCGGAGCTATTTATAACAAACAATAATAGCAAGTAATTCACATCATTAATCCTAACCATTGTTAGGTATATATATGCGTACATGAAGCATACTAGCATGAAGGAAGAGTCCACAAGCACAATAGAGGTCAAGTCTCAATTACATCGAAATTCGGGCTCAAATGCCGGGAAGAATCTCCTTTCCCGCTCGCCTTGTCCGCGAAGGACTCTCCACTAGGTCTATTAAGACAAGATATAGCACATATGAGTGCTCAATTATAGCTATTTAAGCCTATAGGCATCCTAGGGTAAAAATTACCAAAATGCCCCCGGGTAGGGCCGAGCCCTAAATTTACAAAATTTACTTTTCCAGACTCCCCACGCTCCCGTGAGTCCAAAAGTACACTTAGATTTCACATGCGAGCCTTGCTCGATGTCTTTCCCCAATTCTTAAGAATCTAGGGTTCTAACCCATTTCCAAGAATCAACCCTTTGATTCTTGTGTTAATCAACATAAAGATGGATTGAAAGGGCTTACCTTAAGTGTAAGTATGATTGGGTCTTCAAGAAATACCCAAAAATCGCCTCAAGAGCTCACCAAATGATTTTTATAAGTTATGAACCGAAATGGCCCGGAATGGCCTTTTTATAGCAGTTTTTTTTTGCCTCTGTGACAGCTTCTTTTGAAAAAATCATAACTTTTGATAGGAATGTCCAAATGACCTTAAACCGGTTCCATTAGAACCAAAACTCAAAGGGCTACAATTTTCATGTTTTAAGTTTTTCCTAATTCCTTACGGATTGGCCGAAAAATCAGCTTTTATCCGGCTGTTTGCGCCAAAACAGAACAGAAAAGTCGCACCAGATTTTCTACTGTTTTAGGGGCAAAACGGGACTCTACGAAGCTCGGAATGATCCCAAATTTTGTACACAAGCCATAAAATACTTGGGTGACATGCTCGTCAAGACGGAACTCAATTCGGACCTCCAGAACTCAAAAAGTGGGTCCCACGGCAAAGGTTCAATTTTCGACTTTCGCCAAAATAGCGAAATTTAACCAAACGACCTTGGAATCCAATTTTGAAAGTTGCTACAAGTCACAAATGACTATACGAACCTAACGGAACTTTCGGATCTCTCATCGGAGCTCATTTGCTCAAATCGAGCTCGGAAACCTCTTTTAACTCTTTTAAACTTCCGAAACGGGGACTTTATCAAAAGTCCTATCAAACGAGGTCCGTTTTCAATTTTGAAGGTTGCTACATATCATAAATGACGAGACAGACCTAACGGTGCGGTCGGATTTTCCATCGGGGTTCGTTTACTCAAAACGACCTATCGAAACCCCAAATTCCTTTCCGGAATTTCATAAACGGATCCTTTTCTCGAAAACCTATCAAACGGACTCCGTTTCGACTCAGATTTCACAGACGGGTCATAAATGACCTAACGGAGCTTTTGGGACTGTCGACACGCAAATCGAGGTCCCGGATCCCGTAATGACTATTTGAGGGTCGTTACATTCTCCCCCACTTAGAGTCTCGGCCGTCCTCGGACGAGCCTAAGTCTAAGGTAGGATCCACACACTAGCCACGGAGCTGGCACGGATTTCGAGGACCCGTCGGTACCACCCGAAATCAATAAAACTTAAAAATGCAAATTCAGGCTTAGAAAATACAAGGATTTCATACCTGAATCATCGAACAAGCGCGGATGCCTGTCACGCATCTCGGACTCAAGCTCCCAAGTGGCCTCGGCAATGGAGTGATGCCCCCACTGAACTCTCACAAGCGGGATCACCTTCGATCTCATCTTACGGACCTCTCTAGCCACAATAGCAATAGGCTCCTCTGAATAAGCTAAGTCGCCATCTACCTCCACGGAAGCCATATCGATCACATGAGACAGATCGTGAACATACTTCCGGAGCATGGACACATGGAACACCGGATGAATGGAATATCTCGAACTGTGAGCCTCTGCCAAAATCATCTGCCTCAGCTCCACAATGGCTGGAACACATACCCGGCCGTTAAGCCGCAAAGCACCATCATCTCCAATCACGAACGAGGACACTCCCCCACTCAGGACCCTGTCCCGGAGATCTCTCAGATAAGGATCCTCGAACTGCCTTTCCCGAATCTGGGAAGCTAAAGACGACTGAGACCCCACATATGCAAGCACCCGGCCTGGAACAGAATCATCAAACCGAACCCCACTAATGGACAAAGCCTGCAACTTACGGGCCAACGGCCTCATATCAGCATCAAGATAGGCGAGGCTACCCATGGACTTCCTACTCAAGGGATCGGCTAAAACATTAGCCTTTCCGGGATGATACCAGATAGAAAGATCATAATCCTTCAGCAGCTCTAACCAGCGGCGCTGTCTCCCGTTCAAGTCCTTCTGAGTGAACAAGTACTGGAGACTTTTATGATCGGTGAATATCTCACATGGCTCGCCATAAAGATAGTGCCTCCACAACTTCAGTGCAAACACGACAGCTAACAGCTCCAAATCATGGACAGGATAATTCTTCTCATGGACCTTCAGCTGTCTCGAGGCATAAGCTATCACCTTACCCTCCTGCATCAGAACGCTACCCAGGCCAACACCCGAAGCATCACAATATACGGTGTATCCCCCGGATCCACTAGGCAAGGCCAACACTGGCGCTGAAGTCAACAGAGTCTTAAGCTTCTGAAAGCTAGACTCACAGGCATCGGACCACAGGAAAGGAACATTCTTCTGGGTCAACTTCGTCAGAGGTGCTGAAATAGAAGAAAACCCCTCGACGAACCGCCGATAGTAACCTGCCAAGCCTAAGAAACTCCGAATCTCTGTAGGAGAAGTAGGCCTAGGCCAACTCTGAACGGCCTCTATCTTCTTCGGATCAATACACACCCCATCCTTGGTCACCACGTGACCTAGGAAAGATACAGAACTGAGCCAAAATTCACACTTGGAGAATTTGGCATACAACTGCTGATCCCTCAGAGTCCGAAGAACAACTCTCAAATGCTGCTCATGCTCCTCCCTGCTCCTCGAATAAACCAAGATATCATCGATAAACACAATGACGAAGGAGCCAAGGTAGGCCTTGAACACTCGGTTCATCAGATCCATGAAAGCAGCTGGGGCATTCGTAAGCCCGAAAGACATCACCAGAAACTCATAGTGGCCATATCGGGTATGAAAAGCAGTCTTGGAAACGTCCTCGGACCGAATCCTCAACTGATGATACCCCGACCTCAAATCAATCTTCGAGAAGAAGGTAGCACCCTGAAGCTGATCAAACAAATCATCAATACGCGGCAAAGGATACCTATTCTTGATAGTAACCTTATTCAGCTGCCGGTAATCAATACACATCCGCATAGAGCCATCCTTCTTCTTCACAAATAATACCGGGGCACCCCATGGAGACACACTGGGCCTAATGAAGCCCTTATCGAGCAAATCCTAAATCTGCTCCTTAGCTCCCTCAACTCAACAGGAGCCATACGATACGGGGGAATAGATTTAGGCTGAGTGCCTGGCAATAGATCAATGCAAAACTCTATCTCCCGCATAGGCGGCAAACCCGGCAAATCATCAGGAAACACATCCGGATACTCACAAACAACCGGAACTCTATCAAGGGATAACTCCTCTGTCCGGACATCCCGAACTGAAGCAATATATCCCTCGCACCCACTAGATATCATCCTCTGCGCCTCCAAGAAAGAAATGATCCTACTCTTCGGAGAAGGCCTGGAACCTCTCCATACAACCCGAGACTCACCCTCTGCCCCGATCGTCACGGACTTGGCATGGCAATCCAAAGTCGCATGACAGGTAGCCAGCCAATCCATGCCCATAATGACATCGAAATCAGACATATCGAGCAGCATCAGGTCCACTAAGGACTCTACACCACAGATGGAGATCATATACTGCCGATAACCCCTATCTACACATATAGAAGACCCGACAGGGGTGGCAACCATAAAGGGATCATCTAAGAAGACCAGATCCCTGCCCAAGCAAGGGGCAAATCCCGACGACACATACGAATAGGTAGACCCCGGATCAATAAGAGCATAAGCATCGCGGCCACAGACAAAAATAATACCTGTGATGACATCATTGGATGCCTCAGCATCCTGACGAGTCATAACATAGACCTGCGCCGAGCCTCCTGAACCCGGAGCTCTCTGAGACTGTTGTCTAGGAGGAATCTGAGAAACGGGCCTGGCGGCCTGAGGACCAGATGGTACCATAGCTGCGGATCCCTGGCGACCTGATGAATCATAAGGGCAACTCCTGACATAGTGCTCTGAGACCCACACTCAAAACATCCATCACCTCTACCTCCTCTACCGCCTCTACCACCTCTGCCATGACCACCTCCAGACGAACACCTCCCATGATGCCTCTGATGGCACCTCCCGCACTGCGGCGGACCAGACTGCGAAGAGCCACCCCACCTCTGGGATGACTGAGGCCTCGGGGTCTCTGAAGAAAATTCCTGGGCAGGCAAAGCAGCAGCCTGGGGCCTAGACTGAGAACGGCCCTGATGACCCTGACCCCTCTGAGCGGATCCACTATACCCACCAGACTGACGCGATCTCTTGGCCGCCCTCTCCGCGTCAGCCCTGGCGAAGATATCCTCCATCCGCCGCGCCACATCAACTATCTCAAAATATGACTTGTTGCCCATATCAGGGGCAACAGCTACCTGCAAGCGGGGATGAAGACCCTCAACAAACCGGAGGACCTTGTCCCTCTCCCGAGCCACCATAGCCGGCGCAAACTGAGACAACCACAAGAGCCTGGTGTCATACTCTGAAACAGACAGGTTTCCCTGCCTCAACCCCTCAAACTCGTGCCTCTGAGCATCGTGCTGACTCTGGGGCACGAACCTGCTCATGAACATAGACACGAACTCAGCCCAAGACAAAGGAGGGAGGTCACTAGACCTCTGCCGCATCATGGAGACCCACCATGTCTCCGCATCTCCCGATAATCTGAAAGAAGCACACTGCACCCCTAAGGTGTCTCTAGTACCAAGAACTGTCAAAATCTTCTCACACTTCTGAATGTACCTCTGGGCAGTACATGTAGCTGAGGTACCGTCGAACTCTGGAGGCTGAAGCTTCATGAATGACTCTATCCTCTTGGCAACCTCCTCAGTGCCCATAGGAGGAGTAGAAATAACAGGACCTGCCTGAGGAGCAGAAGCAGAAGGCTGGGCAATATGATCAGGAGCAGCCTCAGAAGTAGGCGTGCTTATAACATATGTGGTCGGCTGAGGAGCCGAAACAGGAGCTGCAACATCATCTCTGACAGGGACCTGATGGCTAGACAAGGCCATCAGTCTCATATACTCCTCTGAAGAGATCACAACGGTGCCTGGCACAACAGCAGGCACAGGGGGAATAGATGCTGACAGAGTCGTTGCGGACACCGCAGGGATAGCTGTGTCCTGCCTAGTGGCTGACGGGTGACCTGCCGAAGTCTTCTTAGCAGCTGGCGGCTGCGTAGGTGCTGATGGCTCTCCCGCAGACGCGGGTGTAGAAGATGCAGCCCTCCTGGCTGAGGATGCTCGCGTCCTCGCCATCTGATACAATACACGAAAAAGGGTCAGCACCTATATAAGCTACTCAGCACGAATAGAGATGAAACGAAGGGAAAACATTTCCTAACATGCCCTTGTAGCCTCTCGCTCATAAGTATGGTCGACAACATACCCATAAGCAAGACTCTACTCAGACACTGCTCCAAGACTCCTAGGACTCGAATTAGAACCTAGGGCTCTGATACCAAACTGTCACGACCCAATTTCCAAGGGCTCGTGATGGCACCTAAACAACATTTGCCTAGGCGAACCAATGAAACAAGATGCGGAAAAGAACAATAATGTGAAAAGATCATAAATGGATATATAAATATAAAAGGGTGAAGTCCAAAAGAATATATCCACAAAAGAATTGGAGCATTCTAAGAGTGACTCAATAAAATATGAATATACATCAAAGAAATCTGAGTCCTATCTCTAAGTGACTCCGGCGGTATGCCACCACGGTCTGTGTGGTCGGCTCACCTCAATCAAAAGAATCTGAAGCCTCGGGAACCGCTAACGTCCGGGTTGCTGACTGGATGAAGGACCTGCGCACGTAGCAGAGTAAGTTATGAGCCGAAGCCCAGTAAGATCACCGACAGGCCCACTAAGGTACCCTTGCGGGACAAGTCGCTACATGCATCATAAGCAACAACATACTATAGTAATCATACAATAAAGTAGTGAAATCACAAATAGATGTAACACATTCCATATACACAAGTAGTAACCAGAAGTCTCAAGGATTATGCCCATCCAACGTAAGGCATAGGTCAACTCAGCGGCGGTTTGGAGGTCCAATCTCTACTCCCGTGCCGACTAACCTAGACCTACGATGGACTAGCAACACCACTACTAAGTATCAACCATATACCGTGACCCGAAGTCACTATCACAATCATGAATAAGTAGATCAACGACCCGTAGTCGTTGGCTCATCTCAAATCTGTCTACGATCGCACCACACCCCCTGTCAAGTGCGTCGTATCTCAATAAATCAAGTGACCACACCACACCCCCTGTCAAGTGTGTCACATCTCAAAGATCAAGTGTCCACACCACACCCCCTGTCAAGTGTGACACATCTCATAGTATAGGCGACACCACACCCCCTGTCAAGTGTCCCTCTAACAGTATTAATATCCACGACATTAATAACAATAACAGAAATAATAACAGAAATATTAATAACGATAATATTTCACAGTCACCGTAACCCAGGTTGGTTATGCTAGCTGAACGTAAGGCGAAGGTTAACCCGACCACAGTTTGGGGGTACAATCCCTACTCCCATGTCGTCCAACCCAAGGTTA
Organism: Petunia secreta; assembly: GCA_029990175.1. Classification (NCBI taxonomy): domain Eukaryota; kingdom Viridiplantae; phylum Streptophyta; class Magnoliopsida; order Solanales; family Solanaceae; genus Petunia; species Petunia secreta. Next base: position 10,754,551 of record JARKIP010000010.1, on the reverse strand, counting down.
CGTATAGACAGCACTACCCAACCCGGCACGTGAACAAATCAAGTACCAAACAATCTCGCTATTTATAACAAACAATAATAGCAAGTAATTCACATCATTAATCCTAACCATTGTTAGGTATATATATGCGTACATGAAGCATACTAGCATGAAGGAAGAGTCCACAAGCACAATAGAGGTCAAGTCTCACTTACCTCGAAATTCGGGCTCAAATGCCGGGAAGAATCTCCTTTCCCGCTCGCCTTGTCCGCGAAGGACTCTCCACTAGATCTATTAAGACAAGATATAGCACATATGAGTGCCCAATTATAGCTATTTTAGCCTATAGGCATCCTAGGGTAAAAATTACCAAAATGCCTCCGGGTAGGGCCGAGCCCTAAATTTACAAAATGTACTTTTCAAGACTCCCCACGCTCCCGTGAGTCCAAAAGTACACTTAGATTTCACATGCGAGCCTTGCTCGATGTCTTTCCCCAATTCTTAAGAATCTAGGGTTCTAACCCATTTCCAAGAATCAACCCTTTGATTCTTGTGTTAATCAACATAAAGATGGATTGAAAGGGCTTACCTTAAGTGTAAGTATGATTGGGTCTTCATGAAATACCCAAAAATCGCCTCAAGAGCTCACCAAATGATTTTTATAAGTTATGAACGAAATGGCCCGAAATGGCCTTTTTATACCAGTTTTTTTTTTTTTTTTTGGCCTCTGTGACAGCTTCTTTTGAAAAAACTATAACATTTCATAGGAATGACCAAATGACCTGAAATCGGTGCCATTAGAACCACATCTCAAAGGGCTACAACTTTCATGTTTTGAGTTTTTCCTAATTCCTTACGGATTGGCCGGAAAATCAGCTTTTATCCGATTGTTTGCGCCAAAACAGAACAGAAAAGTCGCACCAGATTTTCTACTGTTTTAGGGGCAAAACGGGACCCTACGAAGCTCTGAATGATCCCAAATTTTGCACACAAGCCATAAAATACTTGGGTGACATGCTCGTTAAGACGGAACTCAATTCGGACCTCCAGAACTCAAAAAGTGGGTCCCACGGCAAAGTTTCAATTTTCGACTTTCGCCAAATAGCGAAATTTAACCAAACGACCTCGGAATCCAATTCCGAAAGTTGCTACAAGTCACAAATGACTATACGAACCTAACGGAACTTTCGGATCTCTCATCGGAGCTCATTTGCTCAAATCGAGCTCGGAAACCTCTTTTAACTCTTTTAAACTTCTGAAACGGGGACTTTATCAAAAGTCCTATCAAACGAGGTCCGTTTTAAGTTTTGAAGGTTGCTACATATCATAAATGACGAGACGGACCTAAAGGTGCGCTCAGATTTTCCATCGGGGTTCGTTTACTCAAAACGACCTATCGAAACCCCAAATTCCTTTCCGGAATTTCATAAACGGATCCTTTTCTCGAAAACCTATCAAACGGACTCCGTTTCGACTCAGATTTCACAGACGGGTCATAAATGACCTAACGGAGCTTTTGGGACTGTCGACACGCAAATCAAGGTCCCGAATCCCGTAACGACTATTTGAGGGTCGTTACACCACAAGGCCCTGCTCCCTTGCCCATCACGAGCTCGTACGGCTGGGGCCTCCGCAATTGGATTGTAAGCACGATACACAACCCTCGGGAGTTGGGCAGCGCTAACCCAAAGCTAGACTGCTTCGTCCTGAACTCCTACCCTTTGCTGATTTGTCGCACGAGGGTTCACAATTACCACGAAGGAATTAACAAAAATACTGTTGCATCCTAGGCCGATGCACAATTAGAAAAGAAGGAAATGAAACTTCCTAAATGCCATCATAGCCTCTCGTAGATAAGTACGAACGTCTACATACCCATCACCGAGACTCTACTAGACATTGTCTTAATCTGGATAGACTCTAAACCGGGATCTGATACCAACTGACATGACCCGATTTTTGGCTAGGCCATGCGGGCATCCGACATCCTCCCCTAAACCCGTCGGGTGAACCCTTACTAACTGAATTAGAAATATAAATATAAATCCAACTCATAAATAAGAACAAGACTGAGAAAAAAAAAACACAGGTACACTGATACCTCTAAGCTGTACAAAAGAAATTTCAGCTAACTACCCAACATACTAGGTTTAGGACTATCCAGACTAGACATCTAATAGTACAAAAGAAGACAGATACCTCCTGAAGGGAGCAAAATAACACTGAAATAGTAAACATAAAACGAAGTAGATAGACAAGAAACAAAACAACAAATAAGGGTGAGTCAAAAGGACTCAATAAGTGGGGCAGACTAGCCACCTCAATGAATAGGATAGTTAGCCAGGGAGAAAAGAAAGAGATAAACCAAATTTCTCTTATTTAAATTATAAAAAGGCAGAGCCAAATAATAACTGGAAACATGTATGGAACCGTAAACTCATAAACAACTAGGAATATAAGATAGGCAGAACATATAGGTATTCCGGACACATCACCAATAAAAAATACATGAAACATACACGAAACAAGCACTATAATCACACAATGCACAGGAATCGGTACAATAAAATGGAATGAATGCAGTATGATGGAATGGGGTCACATGTGCCCGTAATCCCGTCCCGAAGCGGAATACTCCTCCATTAGAGGGGAATACAATATAGTAACTAGCTGGAGTTGAATACTCGTACTCGTGGGGCGGAATACTCCGACACCCGATATGATAAAAACCAGAGGCGGAATACTCCTGCACTCTCCTGGGGCGGATTACTCTTGCACCCGATATGATATAAACCAGAGGCGGAAAACTCCTGCATTCTCCTGGGGCAGAATACTCCTGCACCCGATATGATATAAACCAGAAGCGGAATACTCCTGCACTCTCCTGGGGCGGAATACTCCTGCACCCGATATGGTATAAACCAGAGGCGGAACACTCATGCACTCACCTGGGGCGGAATACTCGTGCACCCAATATAATATAAACCAGAAAATATAATGCATATGAATGCAATATGATGCTATAGTAACCCTTCACCAGCGCGGGACTCTCATCGACAGCCGGGAAGTATATGTCAACTCACATCCAGAGTACAATGCTCAGATCCTCAATGCAATACCAACAACAGGACATAACATATAGTATACAATGTAATCCAAAACTAAGTCGTAATGAATACGCCTATAGGTAGCTAAACATGTAAGGTACACGTGGTAGATTTTCCATAAGGCGATGGGCCTCTAATGAAATGGATACAAATACTTGCATCGTTCAAAAGTTAGCACTGGTACTCAACAACCGCTTTGACCTTTGGATTCATTGCCAAACGATGCCACTGTGTTCAATAAGCAGAAAAATTTATCACATAAGACTAAAGCGTTCATTCCTCACATCTTAGAACAATCCGGTTAGGAACGTGATACCCTATTCGCATACGCAATACGCACGTCAGGCCTATGTACAGGGTTCAAAGTCACATAACCAAACCCTAAATAAATTACATTTATGGGTTGCTGATAACTTCTTGAGTATGAATATATAATCAATTCCATTATCAGGATCCAATTACCCTTTAAACAATCAGTTTAACTTATTAAGACTATGTCTAATATCCCAAACTTTGCTATTAAAATATATTCAAACACATGTAATAAACTGAAATAATGGATTAACACCATTACCTAGATGTTTCGGGGTAAAAATTCTATTTTTCCTACTCCTTTTCCTTTCCTTTCTCTCTTTACTTTCTAGTTTTCTCTCTGTCTCTCATTCCTTAATAATGTGTGTGTTTCTCGTTTCTTTTTTATAAAAGTGGAAATTTTTCCACCGCCTTTCTCGTTCCTTTCTCTTTTCTTTTCATTTTCTTTTATATATTTTTATGACGAAAAGTAAAACGGAATCCTATGAAATTCGAAATAATCTCAAATTTTACATACAAGTTATACAAAATATATGTAACATACTCGCTAAGGCGGATCTCATATCGGACTCCCGAAACTCAAGATGTGAATTAAAACGGAAAAGGTCAAATTCGTTTACTTTCGACATTTTAGCGGAAACAATCCGAACAACCTCGAAATTTACTTTTGGAAGTTCACACAGGTCACAAATAACCATACGAACCTAATGACGCTTTTGGATTTTAAATCGGAGTTCATTCACAAAGATCGAGCTCGAAAACCTCTTTTTAAAATTTACCGACAACGAAAACTGAAACGTTCTTCCAATACCTACCAAACGAAGTCCGATTTAGTTTAAATTTTACAGATAGGTCCTAATGGACCTTACGAATATTTTAAAATTATCAGCATGCGAATTAGAATCCTAATTTCCGAAACGACTGACCGAGGTCGTCTCAATCTCACCCTCCACAGAACTCAGTTGTGGAATTGCACTGAGTATGTTGTTATTGTAATAAAAGATCATTAAAACGATATTGATATATGAGATTAAATAAGTTTTAATGATTGTAGGCTGGTATTATTCTGATTTGATTTTTATTTATGCCAAAAAAAACCATGTTTGTTGTATAAAAAATTTAGAATTCATGAGGCGAATCTAGCAGTTTGTAGTATGTACGACAAAAAATAATATATATGAGCATTCACCACAAGAATATATAAAATATGTTTTTACAATTTTATGATAGTAAAAGTACCCCAAACAGAACAATGAAGGAACTTTGATCCAATCATTTAATCAAGCCTATATCATATTTATGTTTTAAGTTAAAGATTACTTTCCATGTTCAAACAGATGCTAAATGTGTCTGAATCCAGTCCTTCGGAAGAACCCTACACTGTGGAAGATAGCATTTTCTGGAATCCTATTTTGATTCTAAATGCACGGAAGTATATAAGTGATAAGATCTCTCTTATAATATATCGAAGAATCAATTGTTTTTTAATTTTATATAATGAATTTTGCAGTGTTTTTGTTTTTATTTCGTTCTTCATTGTCCTTCTCTTTTCAATTTGAATAGATCCATATCTTCATCCTAACCAATTGAGCTTTCTAAATTCATAATAGATTGAGTTGATATATATCCTCATAACCAATGGCTTTGTATAAAGTAGATGTACATTGCTAATAAGAAAGAGACATATTCCCTTATGCTTCTTCGTTGGTGCTTCCGTTGTAATCTAATAAAGTTAGGAAGGTGTTCTTTCAAAGACTGATAGATACCCTTAATAGCTAAATTTTAAATTATTCTCAGGTCATACGATATTTTTTAGCACATTTTTATGTGTTATACAACAAATATTTGGAAATTTTTCTCAATATTTTTAAACTCATGTTATATTATAGGTTTTCTTTAATTTCATGGGGTTTTTACTATTGGGTACATTATATTAGAAACAGGATAGAAAGTTAAAATTTTATTAACGCAACATGATATAATATGCTCAAATAAGCTAGGTCACAGTTTAATACGATTAATTTTCTTTATTTTAATGTACTCAAACAAACCAAATATAATTTATTATATTTTGATACTTTCCGCGCATTGTGAGACGACCCGAATTCTCGGTTAGGCCATGTGGGCACCCGAACCCCTCCCCTAAACCTGTCGGGCGAACCCTATTGACTGAATCGATATAAATTGTGAAAAATTACCTTGAAATAAAAATGAACCAAACATTAACAACATAAGATAACTCTCAAGGATAAACAAACATACAAGCTGTCTAAATAATACAACTAACTACCCAGAATACACAATTTTAAAGGTTTCCAGATCAGACATCTAAGAAGGCCAAAAGATATAAACATCTCCCGAATAGAGCAAAAGTAAGAAAAACTGTAATATCTGAAGTTGGTGGCCGCAATGAACAGGATGGCTCACCGTAGACAGCTGAGAACATACTACTCCTCAATCACGGCGCGACTGGCTGGGTCCTGCTGCAGAATCTGCCGAACGAAAAGAAAACACAAGGACAAATAGGTGGTGAGTCATGAGGACTCAATAAGTGCGAACAAACTAGCAACCTCGAAAAATAGATACGCTAGTCAGGGAAACGGAACTAGACAACAATCAACAAATAAGCAATGCACATATAAGCAGAACAATAGTCATGTACAGAAAATCTACACAATAGTATGAAATGAAATGGAATGAGATGAAATGAAATGATATGAAATGAGATAAAATGAAATGAAATGAAATAGGTCACATGTGCCAAATGAATGGAGTGGAATCCTCCTGCTCCGAGGGCGGAATCCTCTTACCCTTAATATGATGCAATGGAGCGGAATCCTCCTGCTCCGAGGGCGGAATCCTCCTACCCTCAATATGATGCAATGGAGCGGAATCCTCTTGCTCCGAGGGCGGAATCCTCCTACCCTCAATATGATGCAATGATAACCCTTCACCGGCGCGGGACTCTCATCGACTGCCGGGAAGTATATGTCAACTGACAACCAGAGTACAATGCTCAGATCCTCAATGCAATACCAACAACAGAACATAACATATAACAATGCTAAGGCGTAATGAGTACGCCTATCGGCAGCTACACACGTAAGAAACATGTGGTAGGAAATCCACGAGGCCAGGTGCCTCCAAAGAAATGGATATAAACACTTACCGTATTCCAAAGCTAGTCCTGTTACTCAGCCACTGCTTTTTCCTTTGTATTAGTTGCCAAACGATCTCTTTCTATTCAATAAGCAGAAAAATTATATCAAATAAAGCTAAAGGCTTCATTCCTTATGTTTTAGGGCAATCCAGTTAGGAACCTGATACCTTATTCGCATACGCAATACGCAGGCCAGGCCTATATACAGGGTTCAAAGTTCCATAACCAAACCCTAAATAAATTATATTTATATGTTGCCCATAACTCACTGAGTATGAATATATAATCATTTCCATTATCGGGGTCCAATTGACCCGTTAAACTATCAATTTACGTCATTAGGGCGATGTCTAATATCCCTATTTTTACCGTAAAAATATATTCAAACACACGTAATAAGCTAAGATAATGAGTTAACATCATTACCTGAAGATTTGGGATAGAAATTCCACTATTTTTCCACTCCTTTTTTCCTCCCTCTTTTCTAATTTTTCCTTTTTGAGCTTTGTTCAAAATGTTTCTGCGTCTTTGTGTGTATTACTAATGCTAAGGGATTAAATCCCTTAGCATTGCCGACATACTTGATTTTTTTCTTTTTATTTTTTTTTATTTTTTATTTTTTTAGTAATAAATTCGCTGCGACGATTAAAATTAAATAGAACCCCAGAGAAGTCGAAATAATCCCAAATTTTTTAAGTAAGTTATAAAAAATGTATGTAACATACTCGCGAAGACGGATCTCAAATCGGACTTCCGAAACTCAAGATGCGAATTTAAAGGAAAAAGGTCAAATTATTTAACTTTCGGCATTTTTGCGGAACTAGCCGAACAACATCGAAATTCACTTTCAAAAAATCATAAAAGTCACAAATAATCATACGAACCTAACGGCGCTTTCGGATTTTGAATCGGAGCTCATTCGCCCAAATCGAGCTCAAAAATCTCTTTTTAATATTTAGTGACAATAAAAACTGAAACCTTCTTCCGATGCCTACCAAACGATGTCTGATTTAGCTCAAATTTTACAGACAAGTCCTAATGGACCTTACGAATATTTTAAAATTATTAACACACCAATCGGAGTCCTAACTTCAGAAACGACTGACCGAGGTCGTTTTATTCTCCTCCACTTAGACTCTCGTTCGTCCTCGAACGAGCAAGAGTCTAAAATAGATGTCATACCTCTAATAAGAATGCTTTTAGGAATTTTCAATGACATTTACTGTGAAACCAAAATCATATACAATTATGAGAACTTTTAGGCTTAAAGATCAAGTTCGAACTTGAATCGTCGAAGAGGTAAGGATACCTCTCACGCATACTGGACTAAAGCTCCCAAGTGTCCTCCTCACGTGGACGATTATTCCATCGTACTCGAACCATCGGAATCTGCTTCGAATGAAGCTTCCGGACATCTCGCGCAACTATAGCAACTGGGAACTCCTCGTAAGCCAGGTTCACATCTAGCTGAGCAGGATCTAATTCGATTACTTCGGAAGGATCTCGGATACACTTCTGGAGCATCGATACATGGAAAACTGGGTGAACTGGCATTGAAGCTGGCAGGTCGAGCCGATAAGCTACCTTACCAATACGCTTCTCGATACAGAAAGGGCCAATGAACCTGGGACTAAGCTTTCCTTTCCTACCAAATCTCTTTACACCTCGCATCGGTGACACTTTCAGAAATACCATGTCCACGACCTCGAACTCTAACTCTCGGCTCCTCCGGTTCAAATATGAAATCTGCATACTCTGGGCGGTCCGTAAACGATCCTGAATAACACGAACAACATCAAGAGTCTGACGAACCATATCTGAACTCATCACCTCGACATCTCGAGACTCGAACCAGCCAATAGGAGAACGACATCGACGACCATATAAGGCCTCAAATGGAGCTATCTGAATAGAAGACTGGTAGCTATTATTATAAGAGAACTCTGCTAACGCCAAATGATCATCCCAGTAACCCCCGAAGTCAAGTGCACAAGCTCTCAACATGTCCTCCAGAGGATGGAATGCTGTGCTAAGCTGCACCTTGGTCCCCAACTCTCTCTGAAAAGACTGCCAAAACTGAGAAGTAAACTGGGAACCACGATCTGAGATAATGGATACAGGAGTACCATGCAATCTAACCACCTGCTCAATGAAAATCCGAGCCAGTCTCTGAGCTGAATCAGTAGTCTTTACAGGGATAAAGTGAGCTGATTTAGTCAGTCTGTCGATAATGACCTAGACTGAATCGTGGCGCCGTAGGGTCTTTGGCAGACCAACTATAAAATCCATCGTCATGTGCTCCCACTTCCACTTGGGAATGGGCAATGCCTGAGCTAGCCCTGCTGGTCTCCGGTGCTCGAACTTAACCTGCTGACAGTTCAAGCAACGAGATACATAATCAAATACATCTCTCTTCATCCCCTTCCACCAGTATAGCTCTCGGAGGTCCTGATACATTTTTGTAATACCAGGATGAATGGAATAACGCGAGCTATGAGCTTCACTGAGCACTGACTGCCTCAAATCCCCAACATCAGGAACACAGAGTCGACCATTAAACCGAAGAATTCCATCTGAATCAAGCTCGAAAGAGGGAACTCCTCCACTTAGGACACGACCACGCAACTCCTGCAGATGAGGATCCTCGAACTGTCTTCCCTTAATCTGACTGACTAAGGAAGACTGAGCTGCAATACATGCTAAGACTCGACTGGAATCTGGGAGAAGAAATCTCACGCCAGAGTCGCCAAGGGATTGCAATTCTCGGGCCAATGGTCTCATGTCAGCATAATGAAAAGCCATGCTGCCCATGGACTTCCTGCTCAAAGCATCTGCTACCACGTTCGCCTTCCCAGGATGATAATGGATAGTGAGATCATAATCTTTAATCAATTCAAGCCATCTCCGCTGTCGCCCGTTAAGATCTTTTTGAGAGAGAAGATACTGCAGACTCTTATGATCCGTATACACCTCACAAGGCTCGCCATAAAGGTAATGCCTCCATATCTTCAAAGCAAAGACCACAGCTGCCAATTCTAAATCGTGAGTCGGATAATTCTTCTCATTCGGCTTTAACTGTCTGGAAGCATAAGCAATTACCTTCTCGTGCTGCATAAGAACACAACCAAGGGCCACACGAGATGCATCACAATAAACTACGAATCCACCGGTACCCGAAGGAAGGGAAAGCACTGGAGCTGAAGTCAATAAGGCTTTAAGCTTCTGGAAGCTTGCCTCACACTCATCCGACCATCGAAACTGAACCGCCTTCTGCGTCAGGCGAGTCAGGGGAGCTGCAATAGTAGAGAACTTTTCCACAAACCTCCGATAATAACCTGCCAACCCAAGAAAGCTACGAATCTCCGTCGGAATGGTAGGACGAGGCCATTTCTGCACTGCTTCGATCTTCTTCGGATCAACCTTGATACCTTCACTAGATACCACATGACCCAAAAATGCTACAGAATCAAGCCAAAACTCACATTTCGAGAACTTGGCATACATCTTACGATCACGGAGGGTCTGAAGAACCACCCTCAGATGATAATCATGCTCCTCGCGGCTACGAGAATAAATAGGAATATCATCAATGAAGATAATGACAAAGGAATCAAGGAATGGCTTAAACACCCGGTTCATGAGATCTATAAAGGCTGCAGGGGCATTAGTCAGCCCAAAAGACATAACTAGGAACTCATAATGGCCGTAACGAGTCCTAAAAGCAGACTTCGAGATATCTGACTCACGAATCTTTAGCTGATGATAACCAGATTGCAGATCGATCTTCGAAAAGAACTTGGCACCCTGCAACTGATCAAACAAATCATCAATGCGAGGCAAGGGATACTTATTCTTAATGGTGACCTTATTTAGCTAACGATAATCAATACACATCCGCATAGTCCCGTCTTTCTTTTTCACGAATAGAACAGGAGCACCCCACGGAGAAATACTCGGCCTGATGAACCCCTTATCAAGCAAATCTTGCAACTTCTCCTTCAGCTCCTTCAACTCTGATGGGGCCATACGATAAGGAGGGATAGAAATAGGCTGAGTCCCTGGCACTGTATCAATGCCAAACTCGATCTCTCGATCAGGAGGAAGTCCTGGCAAATCATCTGGAAACACATCAGGGAACTCCCTAACGACAGGAATAGAATCAACAGATGGAATCTCCACAGTGGTATCTCGAACCATGGCAAGATACGCTAAACACCCTTTATCCATCATCCGTTTTGCCTTCAGGAAAGAAATAACATGTCCCATGGGTGGCAAATAAGAACCCTGCCACACTACCGGTGCTGAACAAGGAAGAGACAACTGAAGAGACTTGGCATGACAATCTAATGTGGCATGACACGACGCCAGCCAATCCATGCTAATAATAACATCAAAATCAACCATATCTAGGATTAGAAGATCTACCAGTATCTCACGACCCCCAAAAGATATGGTACAAGCTGGATAAACTCGATCCACGATGATAATGTCTCCAATAGGAGTAGAAACACAGAATGGATCACTAAGACACATATAATCAACATGGAAACCCGAAGCAAAATAAGGAGATACATATGAATATGTAGATCCTGGATCCACCAAAGAATATGCATCTCGACCACAAACAGATAAAATACCTGTAACAATAGCTGGGTATGCCTCGGCATCCTGCCTGGCCGGCAGTGCATATAGCTGTCTCTGCGGCTGAGCTGAGCCGCTACCCTGACGACCACCTCTAGTGGGACCAGTAGGACCACGTCCACAACCTCTACTGGGTGGCGGTGCACCTCTAGCTGGCTGAGACCCTGGAGGGGCACCCTGAGGTTGCTGCTGCATAGGCGCTGGAAGGCGAGGGAAAGGGCGGCTACTACCCTGCTGAAGGAGATAAGGGCAATCCTTCTTATGATGCCCTAGATCCTGACAGATAAAGCACCCTGGAGAAAATCTACGCTGATCAAACTGAGACTGATCTCGCGGGCGAAACCCAAACTGACCCTTAGAAGAAGTAGGCGCGTTCTGAGAACCACGCGCTGGAAACTGAGCTGGTCTGACCGGAGGCCTACTCTACTGCTGATAACTCCTACCTCCATACAAGGTACTAGAATGCCCTGGACCACGAGATCTCTTACTCTCACGCTCTAACTCCTCCATCTCCAAGCTATGATAGGCCTCATACCTCCTAGCAATATCGACAGCGACATCAAATAGAGTACCACCTTCAATCTCACGAGCCATCTGGGACCGCAAATGAGGAGAAAGTCCATCAATAAAACGTCTGACCCTCACAGAGGGCTCCTGCACAAGATCTGGAGCATAGCTGGACATCTCTGAAAATAAAAGCTCGTACTCCGTGACTGACAGGTTGCCCTGTCCAATCCTCTCAAACTGTCTCCTCTTCTCATCCTGCTGACTGCGAGGGAAAAACTTCTCCATGAATCGATGAGAGAACTCACTCCAGGTCAGCTTAGGTAAGCCCTGCCTAGCTGATTGGAGTGCGGTCCACCAAGCTAAAGTTGGACCCTCAAGCTGGAAGGCAGTATAATCAGCTCCATACTGCTCAAGATATCTAAGGGCCTCTAAGATACGCTGACATTGATCAAGAAACTCACGAGGCTTAAGGTTATCTGATTTCTGACCAGAGAACTTCGGAGGATTAAGTCAGGTAAAATAATGCAACCTTGCCGGATCATCAACCTGACCTTCTACCTGGACTGGCTGACTAGCCTGAACAACCGGAGGTATAACACCCGCTACCTCTGGAACATGACCATCTGGAACATGAACTGCTGGGGCTACCTGTGGAGCTGGAATAGGGGCTTCCTGAACCTGAGAACCAATATCTATCGCAGCCTGAGGAGCTGCCTGAGGGATAGGAGCATCTACAGCAGCCTGAGGAATAGGAGCATCTACAGCAGCCTGAGGAATATGAGCATCTACGGCAGCCTGAGGAATAGGAGGTCCCTGGGGCATCTGCGTCGCTAAGAATCTCATAAAAGCATCATGAAGTGCGGGGAAAACGAATAAGCCCTGCTCCCCCTGCCCGGCAAAAGCTAGCACTACCGGAACCTCTACAGCAGGATCAACACGATCCACCATCCTCGCGGCCTGGGCAACTCTACCTCCGCCTCGTCCACGACCTCTACCGTGGCCAACACCGCGACCTCGCGGAGCAGCAGGCATAGGGGCAACCGCTGGCTCCTCCGCCTCTCGCCGAACATTCGCGCGCATTCTCACCATACTGCGGAAAATTAAAAATATTTAACTTCAGATAAGAAGACTCACGCACGACAAGGAAAAAAAGAAGGGAAACTGCCTAAATGCCATCATAGCCTCTCGTAGATAGGTACGGACGTCTCCACCCGATCAGCGAGACTCTATTAGACACTGTCATGATCTGGAAAGTCTCTAAACCTCGCTCTGATACCAACTGACACGACCCGAATTCTCGGTTAGGCCGTGCGGGCACCCGACCCCTCCCCTAAACCTGTCGGGCGAACCCTATTGACTTAATCGATATAAATTGTGAAAAATTACCTTGAAATAAAAATGAACCAAACTTTAACAACATAAGATAACTCTCAAGGATAGACGAACATACAAGCTGTCTAAATAATAGAACTAACTACCCAGAATACACAATTTTAAAGGTTTCTAGATCAGACATCTAAGAAGGCCAAAAGATATACACATCTCCCGAACGGAGCAAAAGTAAGAAAAACTGTAATATCTGAAGTTGGTGGCCGCAATGAACAGGATGGCTCACCGTAGACAGCTGAGAACGTACTACTCCTCAATCACGGCGCGACTGGCTGGGTCCTGGTGCAGAATCTGCCGAACGAAAAGAAAACACAAGGACAAATAGGGGGTGAGTCAAGGGGACTCAATAAGTGCGAACAAACTAGCAACCTCGAAAAATAGATACGCTAGTCAGGGAAACGGAACCAGACAACAATCAACAAATAAGCAATGCACATATAAGCAGAACAATAGTCATGTACAGAAAATCTACACAATAGTATGAAATGAAATGGAATGAGATGAAATGAAATGATATGAAATGAGATAAAATGAAATGAAATGAAATAGGTCACATGTGCCAAATGAATGGAGTGGAATCCTCCTGCTACGAGGGCGGAATCCTCTTACCCTCAATATGATGCAATGGAGCGGAATCCTCCTACCCTCAATATGATGGGATGGAGCGGAATCCTCCTGCTCCGAGGGCGGAATCCTCCTACCCTCAATATGATGCAATGATAACCCTTCACCGGCGCGGGACTCTCATCGACTGCCGGGAAGTATATGTCAACTGACAACCAGAGTACAATGCTCAGATCCTCAATGCAATACCAACAACAGAACATAGCATATAACAATGCTAAGGCGTAATGAGTACGCCTATCGGCAGCTACACACGTAAGAAACACGTGGTAGGAAATCCACGAGGCCAGGTGCCTCCAAAGAAATGGATATAAACACTTACCGTATTCCAAAGCTAGTCCTGTTACTCAGCCACTGCTTTTTCCTTTGTATTAGTTGCCAAACGATCTCTTTCTATTCAATAAGCAGAAAAATTATATCAAATAAAGCTAAAGGCTTCATTCCTTATGTTTTAGGGCAATCCAGTTAGGAACCTGATACGCTATTCGCATACGCAATACGCAGGCCAGACCTATATACAGGGTTCAAAGTTCCATAACCAAACCCTAAATAAATTATATTTATATGTTGCCCATAACTCACTGAGTATGAATATATAATCATTTCCATCATCGGGGTCCAATTGACCCGTTAAACTATCAATTTACGTCATTAGGGCGATGTCTAATATCCCTATTTTTACCGTAAAAATATATTCGAACACACGTAATAAGCTAAGATAATGAGTTAACATCATTACCTGAAGATTTGGGGTAGAAATTCCACTATTTTTCCACTCCTTTTTTCTTTTTTTTCTCCCTCTTTTCTAATTTTTCCTTTCTGAGCTTTGTTCAGAATGTTTCTGCGTCTTTGTGTGTATTACTAGCCGACATACTTGATTTTTTTCTTTTTATTTTTTTTATTTTTTATTTTTTAAGTAATAAATTCGCTGCGACGATTAAAATTAAATAGAACCCCAGAGAAGTCGAAATAATCTCAAATTTTTTAAATAAGTTATAAAAAATGCATGTAACATACTCGCGAAGACGGATCTCAAATCGGACTTCCGAAACTCAAGATGCGAATTTAAAGAAAAAAGGTCAAATTATTTAACTTTCGATATTTTTGCGGAACTAGCCGAACAACATCGAAATTCACTTTCGAAAAATCATAAAAGTCACAAATAATCATACGAACCTAACGGCGCTTTCGGATTTTGAATCGGAGCTCATTCGCCCAAACCGAGCTCAAAACTCTTTTTTTAATATTTATTGACAATAAAAACTGAAACCTTCTTCCGATGCCTACCAAACGAGGTCTGATTTAGCTCAAATTTTACAGACAAGTCCTAATGAACCTTACGAATATTTTAAAATTATGAGCACGCTAATCGGAGTCCTAACTTCAGAAACGACTGACCGAAGTCGTTTCACATTGGTAATAATTAACTCGGTAATAATAGTCTATCATTTAACCTATTATTACTATTTATCTTTGTTATGAGTCCAATAAATGTAATCTTTACTCATTTGGAGGTTACACGATACCTTCAGCACGACAATCTTCATGCCCACACAGGTTTCTTCTTCCCTTCACGTTTTATGTACTTTCTATAAGATAGAAAATTTATGGCATAATCAGCATTTTGCTGCCGAATGTGTTTCTTTTCCCTCTTCCCGTGCATTTATTTAAAATCTAGTACATACTATCTATAGCGATTTGTTTGTTCTCTTGCTCTTTAATTTTGTGAATCGTAATAGTATTAGGTCTCAAGATTTTTAGTGTGATAACTGCGCTGGTGTTTGGACAGATGATTTTACATAAACGACGTGCTTAAGTTAAACCGGCCACTAAATAACATGTTGAGTTTGACTTCAATTTCCATGAGTTTCAAGAGCTTATTTGGCCAAGCTTTTGAAAATTGCTTATTTTGAAAATTTGCTAATTTTAAAAATATTTTTGGAGAGTAATAATTTGTGTTTGGCCAACTCATGTGAGAAACACTTTTGTTAATGGTTGCTTAGTAATCTGTGTTTGGCAAGCTTTTGAAAAAGTACTTTTGAGTATCAAATTACGAGTAAGGACATGTAAAGATTCAATTTAGAGTTATTTAACTGGATAAATAACTTTAAATAATTATTATCAAAAACTATATTCAATTATTTATTAATTTGATTAAAATTTTTAAAAATAGAGGATACATATTGAATATTTTAAATCCATATCTTAAGATCCAACAATAATAATGTGGGTTTGTGTAGAAGAAATAAGAAGAAGAAGAAGAAAAAAAAATTATATTATTTATACATATTATAATTATTAAGTTAATTAAATAGGGGTAATTAAGTATATAAGTGTTTCTAGTAATAATATTTTTTAGGATGAAAGAAATAAAAAACAGCTTCTAGCTTTGTTCTTAGGAAAAAATTATTTTTTCAACTTCTTTCCAAAAAAAGATAAACTGCTTCTGATGTCGCTTAAAAACGCTTATTTTTCTCTTAAATAATCTGATTTGGGTGAGCTTAAAAGTGACTTATAAGCTTATAAGCTCATTAGCAAATGTTTGGTAACTTTAAAATTTATGGACTTATAAGTCCTTATGTGCTTTTAAAAAAATCAAAAGTGAGATTTTTAACTGCTCCATGGCTTTATAAGCCACTATGGCTTAGAAGCTGCTTAAAGTAAGCTCACCCAAATGGGTTCTTAGAAGCTTGGTCAAAGACCTAATTAACTTTCCAAACTAACCACTTTTTAAGAAAAATAAATACTTTTGGCTCCCTAAAAACTTGGTCAAACAGGCTCTAAAGCTTTTTCAAGTTAAATTTTATATGAATTAAATGAAAAAAAGTCAACCTTCGGAAAATAAGTTCAAGAACTTTATACTAAGAAGCAAAATACTAACGAAAAGCCTTAAAGAGGATGAACTGAACGTGGGCAACATCCTAGGTTCCCATCGGTCTTCAGAGTGTCATGTTTTCTTATGTCGTTTATATTCTTTGTATCTTATTCTCCTTTAGATGCGTGTAAGCTTTTAGTTAGTCATACTACTTAATCCATTTCATTTACTATTAGTGCTACCTTTTTTTAACCTGTTACAAATACATGTATTAGTATAAATGTGGATGACCATTACTCTCCACTACTCTCCATTTATTCACTTGTAACATATGATTTACTACCCCATTTTCTCCTACTTAATTTCACCCCCCACTTTCTCCTACTTAATTCCTCATTTAGGGATGACTTGTAACTTCCTATGTATTGGAGTACTATAAATAGAGGACACTTTATCTATGGAAGACACACTCGAAACACTTTGAGAATACAAGTTCTTCCTTTTCCTCTCATATACTTTTATCTTGTTCTTGCTATTTTACTATTATTTTACAACACGTTATCAGCACGAAGAGCTCTAATATTCTACAAGTCAAGTTTCAATCTTTCTCAGCGGTAAGCCTAGTTTTCATTATGTCAAATTTATCAAAGCTTGAATTTGTGGCACTTGACATATCCGGCAAAAACTATTTGTCATGGGTGCTTGATGCCGAAATATATTTGGATGCCAAAGGTCTTGGTGATACTATCAAAGAAGGAAATGAGATATCAAGCCAAGATAAGGCTAAAGCCATGATTTTCCTTCGCCATCATCTTGATGAAGGATTAAAAACAGAATATTTAACCGTGAAAGATCCACTCGAATTGTGGACTAACTTAAAAGAGCGGTATGATCACCTTAAAGCCATGGTACTACCAAGAGCTCGGGATGAATGGATTCATTTACGGTTACAAGATTTTAATACTGTAACCGAATATAATTCTGCTGTTTTCAGGATCAGTTCTCAACTGAAATTATGTGGAGAAAATATTGATGATGCTATGATGTTGGAAAAGACACTCTCCACTTTCCATGCATCGAACATGGTGTTACAGCAACAATACCGTGAAAAGGGATTTTCAAAATATTCTGAGTTGATCTCATGCCTTCTGGTGGCTGAGAAACATAATTCCATGTTGATTAAAAATCATGAAGCCCGTCCCACGGGATCTGCTCCGTTCCCTAAGGTGAATGTGGGAGCACATGCTCCATTCCCTGAGGCGAATGTTGTAGCAACAAATAATGTGCCTGAGAGAAGGCAAAATAATTACCGTGGTAAAGGCCATGGTCGTGGGCGCGGCAAGGGACGAAATAATACTCGTCGTCACGGTGGAAATAAATATGAGAACAATAAGGGTTCTCAAGCTAATCCTTCAAAAGGCAAGAATAATAATATTTGCCATCGATGTGGTGGGAAAGGTCATTGGGAGAAAATTTATCGTACGCCTGAACATCTTGTCAAGCTTTATCAAGCTTCGCTCAAAAGAAATGAAAATAATGTGGAGGCACATTTGACCTTTCAGAATAATGACAGTGGGACACATCTGGCACATCTTGCTGACAAGCATGATGAGACGGAGGCGTATCTTGCCGTAAAAGATGATGATCTTTTTGAAGGCCTCCAAAATATTACCCATTTAGAAGCTGGAGACTTCTTTAAGAATCATAACTGAAGAACTGATGTTGTGACTGGGGAATAAAAATAATAAAGAATAATGTTGTCTTTATTTTATGTTTTAAAGTTAGAAAAAAAATGTCATCTTTATTTATGTTTCAATATTCAAAAGTAGTTTTCTTGTAGTTTATTTTTAGTATTTCTCACTATGTAATTTTCATCTTTTTATGAAGAAAATGAAAATTCCCCAGTCTTCAGTTGGATTCAAGTTCAATAACAAAGATATATGTCTCTTGGATAGTGCTACAACGCACACAATTTTAAAGGATAAGAAATATTTTTCTTATTTGTTTAATAAAGATTCTAATGTTAGTACAATAAGTGGTAGTACAAAGTTGATTGAAGATTATGGCAAAGCCAATTTATTATTACCTGGAGGAACAAGTTTGGCTATTGATGAAGCCATGTATTGTAGTAAATCTCAAAGAAACTTGTTGAGTTTCAAGGATATTCGCCAAAATGGCTATCACATTGAGACTAAAACTGATGGAAAGATTGAGTATCTTTATATTACTACAATAAAGTCGGGTGAGAAATATGTTCTTGAAAAGCTCCCCGCACTTTCCTCCAGTTTGTACTACACAAATATTGGTACAATTGAATCACATGCCATAGTAAACAAAGGGTTTACTGAATCAAACGGTTTTATTATTTGGCATGACCGGTTGGGCCATCCCGGTTATAATATGATGCGCAATATAATTGAGAATTCAAATGGGCATACATTGAAGAACCAAAAGATTCTTCAATTTAAAGAATTCTCTTGTGCTGCCTGTTCTCAAGGAAAGCTTATTACTAGAGCATCTAAAGTTGGGATCAGGATCCCTGCATTTCTGGAACGTATACAGGGTGATATATGTGGGCCCATACACCCTCCATGTGGACCATTAAGATATTTTATGGTTTTAATAGATGCATCTACGAGATGGTCACATGTGTGCTTATTATCAACCCGCAATATGGCATTTGCGAGGTTGCTTGCTCAAATAATAAGATTGAGAGCAGCATTTCCAGATTATGCTATTAAGACAATTCGTTTTGATAATGCTGGTGAGTTTACATCTCAAGCATTTAATGATTATTGTATGTCAACTGGGATTACAGTTGAACATCCAGTTGCTTATGTTCATACTCAAAATGGTATAGCAGAATCATTTATCAAAAGCCTCCAATTAATAGCTAGACCAATGCTTATGAGAACTAAATTACCCATTTCAGTATGGGGTTATGTTATTTTGCATGCGGCACCTCTTGTTCGGATTAGGCCGACAAGTTATCATAAATTCTCCCCATTACAATTGGCTTTTGGTCAGGAGCCAAATATTTCCCATCTTAGAATTTTTGGTTGTGCGGTATATGTGCCAATTGCTCCACCACAACGCACAAAGATGGGACCTCAAAGAAGGTTGGGGATATATGTTGGGTATGAATCTCCATCAATTATTAAATATCGTGAGCCCATGACAGGAGATTTATTCACCGCAAGGTTTGCTGATTGTCATTTTGACGAATCAGTTTTCCCAACATTAGGGGGAGAGAATAAGTAGCTGGAAAAAGATATTGACTGGAATGCATTAACACTATCTCATTTAGATCCTCGTACAAATCAATGTGAACAAGAAGTTCAAAAGATAGTGTATTTGCAAAATATTGCAAATCAACTGCCAGATGCATTCACTGACCTACCAAGGGTTACTAAATCCTACATTCCAGCTGCAAATGCTCCTGTTCGAGTTGATGTCCTGGTAGGAAAATCTATAAGTGCAAGTGAGTCTAAGGCACGCTTGAATCGTGGTAGACCGCCCGATTCCAAAGATAAAAATCCTCGAAAAAGAAAAGGAGCAATTGATCAAAAAGAACAAAATATGGAGGTAATTGCTCAAGAAGAGCATAGAGACATAACTATTGATAAGTCCTCTTCAGGAGAGGCTCGGGTACCTGAAAATACTCAAATCGAAGAGATCTCAATGTATTATGTCTCTACCGAAAAAATATGGAATCGAAATGATATTGTTGTCGACAACACTTTTGCATATAATGTTGCTGTTGATGTGATGCAACATAATGAGGATCTTGAACCAAAATCTGTCAATGAATGTAGATAGAGAAATGACTGGCCAAAATGGAAAGATGCAATTCAATCAGAATTAACTTCACTTGAAAAACGTGAAGTTTTCGGACCAATTGTCCGAACACCTGAAGGTATAAAGCCAGTGGGTTATAAGTGGGTATTTGTGCGAAAATGAAATGAGAAAAATGAAGTCGTTAGATATTAAGCACGACTTGTGCACAAGGATTTTCGCAAAGACCTGGCATTGATTATATGGAAACGTATTCTCCCATGGTGGATGCAATCACCTTCAGCTATCTCGTAAGTCTGGCAGTACGAGAAAAACTTGATATGCATCTAATGGATGTTGTCAGAACCTATTTATATGGTTCATTGGACAACGAAATTTTCATGAAAATCCCCGAAGGGTTCAAAAGGCCTGAGGTTTTTAAAGGCTCCCGAGAAGCTTGTTCAATAAAGCTTCAAAAATCCTTGTATGGGTTGAAACAATCGAGATGCATGTGGTATAATCGCCTTAGCGAATACCTGTTGAAACAATGATACAAAAATAATCCAGTTTGTCGTTCTGTTTTTATAAAAAGGTCTGGGTCTGGCTATGTCATAATAGCTGTATATGTGGATGATTTGAATATCATTGGGACTCCTGAAGAGCTCCAAAGGCAATGGAATGCTTAAAGAAAGAATTTGAGATAAAAGACCTTGGAAAGACAAAATTTTATCTTGGCCTACAAATTGAGCAATTGCCTAAAGGAATATTTGTTCATCAATCTACATATACAGAAAAGGTCTTGAAAAGATTTTACATGGTTAAATCACATCCGTTGAGCACTCCAATGATTGTGAGATCACTTGATGTGAATAAAGATCCGTTTCGACCTTGTGACATTGATGAAGAATTTCTTGGTGCTGAAGTACCATATCTTAGTGCAATTGGTGCACTGATGTACCTTGCCAACAATACGCGGCCAGATATAGCTTTTGTTGTAAGCTTATTGGCAAGGTTTAGTTCTTCCCCAACTTGAAGACATTGGGATGGTATTAAGCATATACTTAGATACCTCCAAGGCACTATTGATAAATGTTTATTCTATTCGAATGAATTCAAGTCACAATTGATTGGTTATGCCGATGCTGGTTATTTTTTCTGATCCACATAAAGGTCGGTCCCAAACGGGCTATTTGTTTACATGTGGAGGTATAGCTATTTCATGGCGTTCAGTGAAACAAACTATTGCTGCTACTTCTTCAAATCACGCAGAGATATGAGCTATTCATGAAGCAAGTCGGGAATGCATTTGGTTGAGATTAATGACTCAACATATTCAGTACATTTGTGGTTTTCCTTTGAAGAAGATTCCAACAATATTATATGAAGACAATAGCGCGTGCATTGAGCAGCCGAAAGAAGGATATATTAAAGGAGACAGAATAAAGCACATTTCACTAAAATTCTGTTTCACTCATGATATTCAAAATATTGGTGAAATAGATGTTCAAAAAATACGGTCGAGTGATAATCTGGCGGATTTGTTTACCAAGGCATTGCCAACCTCAACATTTGAGAAGCTTGTTTACAAGATTGGAATTCGTCGTCTTCGAGATGTCAAGGAGGGTCTTCATCAGGGGGAGTAAAATACGCGCTGTACTCTTTTTCCCTTAACAAGGTTTTATCCCACTTGGGTTTTACTTGTAAGGTTTTTAATGAGGCAGCTCTAAATACGTATTACAGGATATGTGTACTCTTTTTCCTTCACTAGGCTTTTTCCCACCGGGTTTTTCCTAGTAAGGTTTTAACGAGACACATTATCTTCCAAATGGTCATCCAAGGGGGAGTGTTACAAATACATGTATTAGTATAAATGTGGATGACCATTACTCTCCACTACTCTCCATTTATTCACTTGTAACATATGATTTACTACCCCACTTTCTCCTACTTAATTTCACCCCACTTTCTCCTACTTAATTCCTCATTTAGGGATGACTTGTAACTTCCTATGTATTGGAGTCCTATAAATAGAGGACACTTTATCTATGGAAGACACACTTGAAATACTTTGAGAATACAAGTTCTTTCTTTTCCTCTCATATACTTTTATCTTGTTCTTGCTATTTTACTATTATTTTACAACATAACCCTAGTTTTGTTTATTAGTTCTAATATATGTTCTTACTATTAGTCCTAGTTATTTATTTTACTTCTTTTTGTAACTTTACTTTCTTTTAAGTTATTCTAATAGTAAAACATGTGAAAATTTATTGAATGAATAAGAAATAAATTCAAGCATGTTATTTCTTTATTTATTGAAGATCATCCCAAAAGGTTAATTGTTCAGAAAAATTCTCAATGTTCCACCATTTTCGAAATGAACTCCTCAATAATTTTATTTATTAATAGCTCTAGCACATTATTCCTTTCTTATTGAAGAATATGTAAACCATCTTCTAGAAAATATTAGGAATGCACTATCATAACGTTAGTCATTAAAGTTTAATTAGCTGCACGAAAATTATAAAATAAAATATAGAGGACAATAATTAGTATCTTTAAATAAAAATAATTAAATTTGTCAAAATCTAGTGATTAGTGTTGATTGATTTTGCTTAAAGTAGATACAAAAATGCATGTGCTCTGCCTTGATAAGAGAGTCTATTAACTTAAAGTTTTTATGGAGAAATATTTTCATAAACTGCCAAAAACATGTTAGACGTCTCAAAAACTAGCCTAATAAAAGACAAAAATGTTGTCGAATCAAAAGTATGTCAAATAGATTTTTTTAGATACATTCATTCATAAAAATAAATTTATTTACTTCTTTAAAGTTTGAACACCCTTACTGAAATTCTTAACTACGCCAGTGTATGTAACTCAATCGAAATGTTTCCTATAGATTCGTTTTGCTAAATAATTCTATATAGATGTTAACAGAATCATGAAATTGTGTTCTTTTATAAAACTTTGAGACTAAAATTCAAATTTCATTCGATTTCTTTTTATTACCACCGCTACTAAAAATCAGGGGGTTTTCGACCGCCAAAACAGTTGGATATCGGTCGGACAACCGACCAATGATCGACCAAAATAGGTGGTCGAAGATTTGGTGGCCGGAGAAGTCCGTTCGACCGCTTTGGTCGAACGATCGACCAACATGCGGTGGGAGAGCGGTCGAACAGATGAATTTCTGGAAAAATAAATATTCAATTGGTCGACCGAGTCGGTCGAACAGATGATTGAAAATATTTTTTTCAATTTTTCGACAGAATCGGTCGAAATTTCGGTCGAAATTATATGTAAAACCTGCAATATAAAAGCTGTAATTAGAACTAGACCACCTGTGAACGCAGAAAATACCAGCACCATATAAACAATAGGCTTCACCAAGCCTTAATATTAGTCTAAACTTGACTTTAAACTAAAAGTCTAACAAAATACATAATTTCAAGACTTCACAACGATTAAACAAGTCAAACAAATCAACTACAAGTCTAACAATTATCAAAGAAGCTTAACAAAAACTATCCACAAGTCTAACACATGTCTAACTTCATGAACAATCCATTATACTACTCGGTTGACCCAGAACTAGACTCGGATCCAGACTCAGACGACGATCTGTATCGACGTTTGGTCTTGCCTTTCCCCCCCGCTCTTGCTACTCCTCTTGCTCTTGCCCTTATTTTTTTTCTTTCCATTCTCAGAATGACTAGCCATCCAGTTTTGCATCATTTCCCGCATGGCATTCATATTTGCCTCATTACGCAAACATTCTTCTTCGCTCTTTCTCTTAAGCTCTTCAATTTCATTGAGCAGTTGAGCTTACACGGATGGATTAACTGAGCTAGTAGGAGTATAAGAGCCAAACAAACCTAGATTCAGACGATCCGAGGCATACTGCGAACCAAGACCGTAAGCACATACCTTCTTTACCCCTCCATTCACCTCCAACCATAGTGCGGTTTCCTCCTCAAGTATCATTGGAGCTGGGGTACTGCTTCCACACTCGGATGCTTGACTTGCCAACCTTGCTTCATAAGCCGCTGAAGCCTTTTCCTGAAAAAAAATTAATAATAAAAATTAGATGTATAAATATTGAAGGATTATACAAAGAAGTTTGAATTTAATAACTTACTCACAACTCTTTAGCGCGCGGCTCGACCCAGACTTTTTCTCCTTTTTTGTTCGTATAGATATGTCTAGTCTTAAACATTTCGGGCGGGGGTATTGTCTGCCCTTCTTTCTTTTCCTACAAATATTAGAAGAGGACAAGTTAGATAGAAAATTAACGAGAGTTACATTAAAAATAATATACATAAATTAAAGATCTTTACCAATAGCATCCGTTGAGTCGCGCAACTAACTGAGGCCCCGGTATGCAGCGATCCACCCTTTTCGGAGGCTCGCGCTGCCTTTCCTTGGGCGCTCTTGTTCTTGAATTCATCATGTGTTTTTTCCTTAGCAATAAATTCTGCAACACCTATAGCAAATACTTCCCTCATCCCCGCTGCCCAGGATTATTTCTATCATACATCCAACTACGGCTTCCGTATTCCATATCTACACAAATATTGCAAGTTTGAGAAACATATTCAATTGAAAATATTAAAAGAAAATTACTTTGATACTCTACCAATTTTCATAAGATTAAGTAATTTTATAATTTTTAAGTCAATTACTTTTATATTACGAACTAATCTATTCTCTAAGATTATCATTTAGTAATTAGTAACACTTCTCAAGAATCAAATGAACTAGAATAAAATATTAAACAATGAATATTTAAAAATAATTTATTTCATTTAAATGAATTTACGAAAATAATTAAGACATTTTAAATTGTGTACCTACTATATTACTTAAAGCTAATATCTCTTAAGTTATTATTAAGTGTGATAGTAGTCCATTTACTTACAATTTATGCTACGAGAAAGTTCTATATTTGTCCCTTTGTAAAATAAATATTTCATTCTAAACAAATGGTTAAAAATATTTCATCAATAATTTGCTATTCTCTTCTTCTTTACTTTTATATTATTAACTAATTTCTTCTCTAGGATTATCGTTTAGTAATTAATTGCACTTCTCATTTGCAACCTATATCTATTTTTTTGAAATAAAATAGAATCAAAGATCACAAAATGGATATTTAAAAATAGTTTATTTCCTATAAATCAATTTTTAAAATATTTTAAGTAGTTTAGCTACTATATTATTTATAGCTAATGTCTATTAAATTATTGTTAAGTGTGCTACTAGTTCATTTGCTATCTTTTGGGTATGAAAGTTCCATATTGTCACCCTTTGTAAAACAAGTATCTTATTACTTGTAAATGGTTAACAAGATTCAAACTTTAGCAATTTAGGAGATAAAAAGAACCTACTTGTTCACTACAAGATTTTACTTTATTACAAGTCTCTAAACATTCTCATACAACCCTAAACTACTAATCTCAATTCATGATATCAATTCCGAGCAACTAGCTATAGCAAGTTCAAGAGCAAGGTCACAAGGTTCAAGTTCAAGCACCAATTTTTATTTCTATAACAAGGTCACAAGGTTCAAGTTCAAGCACCAATTTGTATTTCTATAGCAAGGTCACAAGGTTCAAGGTTCAAGTTCAAGCACCAACTAGCTATAGCACCAATTTGCAAGTTCAAGGTTCAAGGTCACAATTATACAAGGTTACAACATCAAGCCTAACCCAGTGCACATTACAATTTTCATGAATTTTTTCTTCCCCCAACTAATGGTTTCAAAGCTTCACAAGTCATTCAACATATTCCAAACCACAATTTCAAAGCCAACATCTCCAAAATCAATACCAAAACAACAACCCCAAACAGTATTCAATAACAACACCAAACCCGTTTTTCAATATCTTCAAAACAAATACCAAATCAATAACAAAACCAAACCAACTTTAATTCTAGCAACCACCCCAAAATCAATACAAAATCAACACATTCCAAACCACAATTTCCCCCGGCTAATGGTTTCAAAACTTCATAAGTAATTCAACACATTCCAAACCACAATTTCAAATTCACCCATAGTTCTTTTCATGAATTCTTTTCTATACCCATAGTCTTTGGACTTTAACACTTAAAAATAAAAAAACATATGATTAAAAAAATAAAGAATAATGTACTTGCGTGAACTGTTTGCCGGATCTGAAAAAAAAAAGAGTTAGGGTTTCTATCGTGAGATGTAAAAATTAAGAATTAAGTGAGATTAGAGATAAATATACATTTAAAGTGATATGGGATGAAAGATTTTGTTGATGATTGATTTGTTATGTGAAAGATTTAAGGTTTTAGTGTTATGGGTCGGGTTATTATTTGTGAGAAAAGGGAAGAGAGAAGAGGAAAGTAGAAAGAAATGAGAGAGAGAGTCTGTTTTTTGACGGGCTGCTGTGTATCTGTAATTTAAGGCATCCATCACGTCGGTCGAACGGCGGTCGGACAAAATAAAAAAATGATTTAATTTTGTTCGACCGCGGCGGTCGGACAATAATAAAAAAAATTATTTAATTTTTGTTCGACCGCGGCGGTCGGACAATATAAAAAATATTTTTTAGTAACCATTAACGGGATTGTTCGACCGCTTCGGTGGGACAGAGGGTTCCCACAGAATTTCGGTGGGAAAACCCCTGATTTTTAGTAGTGCACACAACGAAAGGATCATAATGCTGAACAACATTAATTATGCTTTAATTCAAATAAATTGCGGTCATCTATATGAATCTTCACTAACCATGATTATTCATTTAAGCTCAACTCAAATAATCATGATATCAAATAAAAATAAAAATGATCACTGTTATTTCTCAATATACACCACTTTACTGTTTTGAGGACCAGTTCCCTAAGATGTATTCCTTAACTAATTTATGTGAGGAATTCAAACTGTAAGTAAATGAACATCAAATATTAGCATGAAAAAACCCCTTGAACTCGGGTTCAAAAAACCACGACCTACTCTTCCAAGTAGGATTTCAACTTCACTGTGTAAAAGACTCACTTGGTTACAAGACTACCTTCTTACTAACCTAGGACTAACTCTAATCCTTTAGTGACCTCTTTTCATGATCAGTGAAGCTGTGTCAAGTACACGACTTGAACCAGAAAGATACAACTCGATTATGCTTACTACAGTTGAACTAAGACTGAACTTTTACAAGACTCAATCTACGGAACAGGTTCTAACTCAGTTCAACTGTAGCTTACTGATTACACAAATAAGATAATGACTCTTTTAAGCTTTGCTCGATTCTCTCTGTATTTGTGCACGCTTCAATGGCTGATATGCTCCTCGTTTTATAGCTCCAGCAGCCACGAAGTCTTGAGTAATTAGAAATCCAAAGCTCCCAAGATTTTGAGTCCTAATTGGATTCTTCTCTTTAAGCATCCGGATTTTCTATCCTTTATCCTTTATTTATGCAATCTTTTCATATCACGTTTAGACCTGTATAATTATCAAGATAAACATTAGTTTAAGGATAATTAACAATATCTTAGCTTAAACGATTTTGCATGAATTATCTATTTAGCTGCAGTGATTCAAAGGAACATGTCCTTTGAATCTGTTCCTTAATCATCAGTCAAAACTCTAAGCTTATCCAAGCTAAAATTTTCCCCCTTTTTAATGATGCCAAATTCGTAAGCATAACTGCATATCCTTAATGTCCTGAAGTACAACTTGTTGACACCCAATTTTGTCCCAAAAATTTCTTAAAATTAATAAATTATGGCAATATTTTATAATTAGTGTTAATTTTGAAAATAAACTAAATAATAATAATTGAAATTTTAAGGAAGCTGGTTAAATTTGCAAGGCATAGCCTAGTTTCTATCCTACCCATGCAAAATCTCATGTTTATAACTAGTTCTATATGCTAAAGGCTAATTTCGTTCCTTGTTCAAAATCGCAGCCTATTTATGCAAACTCTACATATAACACAAAACACTCCTTTCCCCAGTTTGAATTCAGAGAACCCGATTCCTTTTCCCTTCAACCCGGACCCGCTTTCTCTCTCTCTCTCTCTCTCTCTCTCTCTCTCTCTCTCTCTTCGATTCCAGATCATACCATTAGTACGATCGAATGGGAATCATCCAGCTTTGTCCTTGCTCGTTGTCTCCTTATCCAATTAGAGCCGTTGGAGGCTAAATCGGTCAATAAAAACTTAGGTTTTGCACTCTTTGAACCCTAGAATATTATCCTATAAATAGGTGATAAGAAGCCGTGAATGAGGGTTTGGGCTGCAGCAGAAAGGTTTACATATACAAGTTACAAACAGAAACGGAAGATAATACATATAAATTTTCCTTTTCTCGGTTTTTTTTGGAGTTTAAGTTCATATATTACATCTGTTGTCTTTTGGTTTTGGTTTATCGCTTCTTCGTTAGTCGAGTCGCCTCATCGTTTCTTCGAGTCGTCAACCTCGCTCGAGTCGCGTTCGAGTTGCATTCTTCGGATCCACGCCCCAGCTCGCTGCTCGCAAAAAGGTTAGATATAAACCTGCGTCTTATTTTTATGTTCATTTTATTTTATACTGGAATTTGAAGGTTGAATATTGATGTATACAGTTTGATCTATGAAGTTCTGATAGATTTTGTCGATGCTAAGATTGGTGCTTTAATAAAACTGATCCCGTGAGTAGTTAAATCTATGTAAATGTTCATTTCTAGGTTGATGCATCCCGGCTTAAGATGATAAAATGAATCCACCTTATGTAAGAAAACCTGAGTTTTTTTTCTTTAGCATACTATCCTATCCATGAGTTTAATGTTATTCCACAAATGATAGCATTGCAGTTTCATTTTCAAGCCTTTCCTTAATATGTGTGTTTCAAGTCAGTTTTGGTTCATTTTTTTTTAATTTTTGTTTGTAAGTGTCCTGGATTTGATGGTTTGATGTAGAATGCTGAAGTAGAGCAGAAATGGGGTTAGGATAAATGCTGGTTGGTCCTGGTCCTGAATCTGTCAGTTTGGAGTTGTTTTCAGGGGTATTTGGAGTTGTCTAAAGGTAAAGTGGTTTGTAGGTGGCCTGGAATTTGTCTTTGAAGTCATGGATGGTCTGACTGATATATGAGGGTGTAGTAGTTGCTCAGATCAGATTTAGGGAGTCTGTGAAGGATGGGCTAAGTGTGCAAGTGTTTAGAGAGTTAGTATGGAGGCCTGTGATGCTGCAGATTTTGTCCCTTGGTGTCCAGGAGGTGTGAGTTTGGTTTCTAGGTGTGGTTTAGGTCCCTGATGGCTTGGAAGCAGCTTTAGGTCTTGATGCTGCAATTTAAAGCTAGAATAGAGGGTTGTTTGGTTCTCTGTTTTATTCAAGAAGGAATGGAGCAGTTTAGTTTGTTCCTGGATGTTTCCATTTGTTCCTGAGGTGTGTGTGAGGTTGGGTTCTGGAGTTTGTTGAGTAGAGGAGCCTGTGAGGTACATTCTCATAGGCTGTAGGTGTTGTAGGATAGTTGAGGTAGTCTACAAGTTTGTTCCTGGTTGTTCAAGGGAGTTAGAAGAAATTTGGTGGTTCTATGAGATTAGGGAGTAGGGTGTGAAGCGATGCAAGTAGTATAGAGGGTGCAGGGTGTTCAAAAGGAATCGGAGGGTGGCTGAGCATTGATTAGAGGTTCTTTCTTGTTTCTGGGTCAGTCCTGGAGTAGTGTTGAGAATCTGTGAGTGTGAGAGTGGCACTGATAGTTCTTGGAGGATGTGTGAGAAGTTTGCTAGTGAATGGAGTTTATCGCTAGGTGCTAATTTCATAGTAACTTGTCCTTTGACATTGTTCCCTCTCTGTGTACTGTAAAGAGTTCATGTTGAGTAAGTTATTGCATGAAATCATGTTTTTTAGTGTTAAGTTGCTTCAGTTTTGTTATAAAAGAGGAAGGTAGTTGATTCTTACTTAGGGAGTTTCAATTTTTAAAGTTATTTAAGTGAAGATCATGTTTCAAATTTTCAAAGTTCTTTTATTAATTCATCAGGTTCTTAAATCCTATTTTTTGAGCAGCATATGGCTGCTACATGTTAACTAATGTGTTATGAGCGCTTACTTGATGATTGTGGTGCCTCGATGTTTTAGGAACCTTGTTTTGGTGGTAACTTGTAAAGCTATATGCTAGCAGAATGTTTGGCTTGAATTTGTCTCATGTGGAAATTTTTAATTACAAAGGATACTCATTATGTTGGTCTTGAATAAGTAGTATAAGTTGCCTTTTATATTAAGTATCTTGTGCTGTTAGTTTTGCAGTACTTTACTCAATTAGTTTGTTACATTTATTTAATTTAATACGAATTACTCCTAATCCATTTCCTTTTCTCTGTTTTGTATGGCTCCATTGCAAGCTGAGTCTCGTTTGAGACTTACTTTGATAGGCCCAATGTCAAGCCCGTTTTGCATCAACCTCTATTTTGTTCAAGTTCAGACTTTGTTCGTTGGGATAGGATTAGAAAATTGGTCATCCAGCCGGCTTTTCTGCACATGTCTTCAGCTTTTAGCTCCTCCCGGGTTCTATCTTTTAACTCTTATCCTTCTTTTTCCCTTTAGAATATTTATGTAAACCTTGTAGAAACATTTTACTAATATATATGTATATAATTTGTTTGAGTTATTTGATTTACTTTTATGTTCATTTTCTTTTATTTTGAGCCGTTATTTAATTTGTTGCAAATCAGGCCATTTAAGCAAATGCGTGCAAATTTTCACAAATTTTCAAAAACCACGCTTAATAACAGACTGTAAGAAAAGACTTCTATCTTATTGATACGAAGTAGTTTCTTTTAAAAAAAAGTCAAAAACTCATAAAGAAGTTTTAATTAACTTCTAAATGTCCCGAAACAACTTTGCAAAAAGCGACTTGAAACCTAAAGTTCCATCTTATGGTGAGAAACTTGGGTTTTAAAGTTGAAATTGAGCAAGTGCCATTTATGCGCTATCACATACGAGTTGGCAAAGAAATTAGGACGATCAAATCGTTCATTTTCAAAAGAAAATGCGCTTTATTTATTTATTTATTTATTTTATTTTTGAAAATAATTAAAGCTTTTAAATAAAATTGTAAAATCTTTTGAAAACTTACTAAATTTAATTAGTTGAATTAAGTAATAGTTCAATTAATTATTTTTAGAAAAGCGCATAAATAGCACTTGCAAATATTTTGGAAACCTGTCAAAATTAACCGTTTTTAACGGAATTTCGAAAGTGCCTTAAAAACCTTCTTTCGAAATTAACAAAACCTCTTACCTTTAGAATCTCTGAAAGAAAGACCGTCTTTTTATAAAAATGGAGTTATGCCCGCATTTGTTTATCTGGTTCCCTGTTTTTCCTTAAATTGGGTGGCGACTCCAAAAACTCCAAAAGAGTGAGTCCATCCTGTCGATATTCTTGAAATTTAATCCTTCGGGTTAGTTTTTTTGGGAGTTCAACAGCATGGCGACTCCGCTGGGGAGCAATAAAGGTTTTGACCATAAAGGTTTCCAATTGTTTGCAACTACCATGCCTACTTTATTTCCTTTATTAAATCTGTTTGTTTGGTTTGCCTTATAAAGCATGTATTGTATTTATTTGTGCATAGTCTGCATTCCGTTCATATTTCCTCCCTCATGGAGCCTGTCAATTCTCTTTCACCTCCTCGATTTCATCACGGGATGCAGGAAGGGCATTGCCCTTACCTCACTCTTTGAAACTTCTTTCCTGTCACCAAAAGTTAGTTCGGGATATTGAGATTGCCTTGTTTTGTCATGGCCAGTTCTACTGCGTTGTGAGGCCAGGTCTATCCCGCATAGGTCGAGTCAGCCTCAACCGTTAACCCACTCTTAGATGGAGCTTTAGGAGCATGCATGCATTTATACCTTAGTCTGGACCCGGTCCTTGGTACCGCCTCCATAGTTAGGAAACCGCCCTTACGTCAACGGGTTCTTGAAATCCAACGACAATGCATATTATGTGCTGTGTGATAACGAATCCTCAGTCCTAACCATGTTTTGAGCAAAATCATATTTGGAATTTTGTCTTCTGTGTTGTCTTTTAGGTCGGAAAATGGAAGAATTTAGCGGAATTGAGATCATAGACAGAAGTGTAGTCCGGGGAAAGTTAGGCAGATTTGGTTGGTTTGTGTTTTGGAGATGGCCTGGTGTAGTGACATCTAAGAGGCGAAGCCCCTGGTGTCTTTAAAAGATCGGTGGGGTCCCTCTCGTGAATGGCTTTGCGTGTGTGCAGGCCAATGTTGACTGTCCAGCTGCATTCATGATAATTGAAGTATGCTTGTCGCATACTAGGAGAGTGAAGCCCCTATGTCTGTAAACGACCAATGGGGTCCCTCCTTGAAGACCAGTGCGGTCCTGGCTACCTAGGAAACTGAGAGGTTTGATTAAAGCCGAGGACCAGTGAGGAGCCTTATGAACAAGGTCTGTGAGCCTTGCAAAACCTAGGAAGCTGAGAGGCTTGTCCAAAGCCAAGGACCAGCGAGGTTTATTTTTTGAAAGGCCAATTGGCGTCTTTCATGATTTGCAGTCTGGTATAGTGGAGACAGTTGGAAATTTCTCCCTGGATGTTGTAAATAATTGGGAGTTGGGTTTGGAAGAGTGTGGATGTTTACAAAAGGTGTATGGGGGTTGTGTCAGCTTTTAGGTATTTGGGTTTAGAATTTTGTGCAAATGTTGTTAAGAGCATGAGTTGTGTTGGAATTTGGAGTTGATACCAACTTTGGAAGGTAGTTGGGATAACAAAATTGCAGTGTCAAGGTGGAGAGATGATTGTTATTAATTATTGTTATTGTTGCTTACTCTAAATCTGAATTGCTCAAACTGGCATGAACTATTTTTCGTTACCACGTTTTTGCGCGTCTTAGGCCCACCTTTAGCACAAAGAGGCACCTTACAGGGTAGGACGCGTTTGCATTTTATTTACGCCCAATTACTTGTGTTTGCCACATATCAAATTATCTGTCCAATATGCGATTACTTTCTAAATATGTGCTGCTTGCTTGAAATTTGTTGGCACTGATTGCGCTGTGATTGAATTTGTTCGGTGGTATGGTAAGATTAACGTTATGTTATTTCAACCTATCTTTTGTAAAATTTAACCGCTTTATGAACACATTTATCTATCATCAGAATTCATGCATACCATTATTTTAAACGCCTTTTAAATGTTATTTTGTTTATCTTAACCCCAGCCTTGTCATTTTGCAAAAAATATTTAGCGTCATATTTTAAAGTATTTGCAAATGTGTCATTTTGCAAGAATTCTCATCTGTTCTGCTTCAACAAAATGAGTGTCCTGCTCAAACTTTTGGGTCTTTTCAGTACTGGCTTGATTTTTTCTTTTTGAATAAGTTGACCCGTCAGTTTCATCTTTAATGAATTTTTATTAATTTCGGTATGCGTTGCTGAAGGGTTAATTAGTTTGAACATCAAGATTAGGACCTATGGCTTGCCAAACTGTTGTGATTGATTTGACCGAAAGTGATGAACTCCACCAACACAAGGTTAACAAGCTTGAAGCAACCGTTGCAAGTTTGGATAAGAGACTTGATAGTCTTACTGAATTGGTTGTCGCGCTCATGGATGCTCGCAACCCAGTGCAAAATGTGCCAAGCCCAGGGCCAAGTGCCCATGTTGCTACTGTTGCACCTCCTACAAGTCAAGTAGCTCCCGCATTCGAGTGTGATGCTCGAGAATTCCCCCATCTGCATGCATTCTTGTTGGAGAACAGGTTCCGTGTCTCATCAAAAACAAGCAATGAGAAAAGCAACGGGGGTGGGCTTCCCAATGCTAAAGATAGCAATGGCACAATGATAGATGAGAATGCTCTACCATCTCAAGTAAGCTTAGGGGAGGCAGAAAGTGAACATGTGAATGTTTTTGACTCAGCTGATCCACCAATGTATGACGAGACAGGAAATCCTCGTGATCACTTGAAAGCATACCTTGGCTGGGTCGCAAGGTATGGACCAGGCAATGAAACCAAGTTGATGATGTTTGCTAGGACACTTAAGGAACCAGCTTTGACATGGTTTGCAATACGAGGTCCTTGGAAATTGGACAATTGGGATAAACTAGCCCGGGACTTTGTCACGCATTATGAATTCTCAAACCCGATTCTGGCAAAGGGCAGTCTATTGAACAGAAAATATGCAGAGCTTCAAGTGGAGCCGGTTGCAATAACTGACAAGAGAATGTGTGGCTCAGTTGAGGCGCAATCTAAAGACAAAGGAAAAGCTGTTATGCCAAGCCTTCTGCCACCCATAGCAGAAAAACCTTATGACATCGAGAAAGTGGTTGTTAATACAGGTTTTCAGTCAAGCAGCCACAAAGCACCTGTTGTTGCATTTACACCAATACCAGGATCTTATGCAAACCTGTTTGAAAGGCTTCTGAAGGTCGGTTTGGTATATCTTGCAAAACCAAAGCCGTGTTGGTCACATAAGCCTGAAAATTTGAGAAAATTTTGTGCTTACCATTCAGGGATGCAGGGGCACAATATTGAAGAATGCGCTTTATTTAAGAAGAAAGTTGAAAGCTTGATCAGATCTGGCCATGTTAAAATTCTATCCACAAACGGCATTGGTGAACCTTTTTCTTAATTTTACCATAAGCAAAGGAAAATCCCTCGAAGAAGGGCATTTAGGCGCTTATGAAGTTCCAGAAAAGCAGTAGAGTTGCAGAAGTAGAAGTTAGTTTATTTGCATTAGTAGGAAGTAGCTATTGTAATTTTCTTTTGTTAGTTTTGTTGAAAGAAAAGAAAGAATATCATATTATGAATGTTTGAATCTATTTCTATGTAAGCAAACTACTGTAACCGGTTTCTCAAGGCGGGAAGTGTAGGCAACTCATATCGAGTTTCAGTTACACCAGCATTTGAAAATTCTCTTTTGTGTAAGCAGAACTACGCACGGTCTGATTCCCAAGGAGGGATACGTAGGCTCCTCCATCGGGCTCGACCCTTTAGTATTTAAATTTTAATTTTCCCAAAGATAGAAACTGGAGCAAATTTTGCAAAGCAAGTAGAAGACGTGAGAGATTGCAACTGGGGCAATTTTTGCAAAACAAGTTGAAATGTTGAAGTCATAACTGGGGCAGAATTTTGCAAAAAGCAAGTTGAAGACATTGCGTTGGTTTGGTTGTTATTAGAAGCAGTTTTCAAGGATTGGTGCAGACTGTCATTTTGCAAGGAAGAATTGATAGTCGAGCAAAGCATTGATATTCAAAATAAGCCGACCATTTTAGCAACTTGTGTCAAAAT
The DNA here is from genome assembly GCA_029990175.1 of Petunia secreta. Taxonomy (NCBI): domain Eukaryota; kingdom Viridiplantae; phylum Streptophyta; class Magnoliopsida; order Solanales; family Solanaceae; genus Petunia; species Petunia secreta. Next base: position 10,718,993 of record JARKIP010000010.1, on the reverse strand, counting down.
GTTCTAGCACGCATACTAATTCAGTAAAAACTTTCTTGTTTTCCTCAATTCGCGTCCTGAAAAATCAAATTTTGTTGATCATTGAGTTTCGAACTCTTAAATATTTTTACTCATGTGTTGAGTCGGGATTTTTGGTCCCATCCATTCGGCCTAATGGCCTATTTTACATTTGAAATTTTATGCATGCATTATCATTTTACGTATTAACTTGCTTTTGTTCAATGTGTAGAATTCATTTGTTAAAGGTTGGCTAGCATTGAACACTGAAATGGCTGAGAATCTGCATCAAGGACAAAACAACATGGCAAAGCAGCTTCGGCCAACCAGTTCTGGTATGGGTATCTTGCAAGCGCAGAATGATGATGTTGAAGAACATGTGGTCCAAAGGAATAGGATTGTCAACTTTGTCAATACTAGCAAACCTTTGCCAAATACAAGCTTTACCTCCAATCCACCTTACTTAACAATGCCTAATTACCAAATGCCTATACATACTATATATCCACAAATCCCACAAGAATATCTTACCAACTCAAATGCTTGGCCAGCTGCAACTTTATACCAACCACCTTTTATCACTATACCTGTTGTGGAGAGTCAATCAAATCAATTGATAGTGCGTTCACCAGAATTGCCTAAGAAAGAAGTTGAGACAACTTATCCTCACCATGTGGATGAACAGATTTTGAGAAAGATCATAGGAAAAGAATTGCGCTCTAGGAACATTCAGAGTTTATGTTATGAAGACTTGTGCATTCATCCGAATATTGAGCTTCCACGTGGGTACAACATACCAAAACTCAACACTTTCGATGGAAAGGGAAATCCCTACATTCATTTGAAAGATTATTGCGGCAGGTTGATCGGAATTGGGAAGAATGAAGCTTTGCTAATGAGACTATTTAGTCAGAGTTTATCAGGAATGGCACTTGCATGGTATACTAAACAGGATTTTACCAAATGACACACATGGGAAGACATGGCTCGAGACTTTGTGGAACAATACAAGTTCAACATAGTAAGAGGTCCTTATCTAATTGATATGCGCAAAATCAAGAAGATGCCGCATGTGTCTGTTGTAGAATTTGTTGTGAGATGGAGGCTAGAGGCTTCTAAGATGCATCCTCCATTACCTGAAGATGAGCTGATAGCAACTTTCATTGACCTTCAAGAAGGCATATTTTACGAAAAGCTACTTTTTTTCCAATTTAAAGGATTTTCCCAGTTTAATTCGGTATGCAAAGATTTTGGAAGAAAAATTTCAAACCGGAAGGTTGATTAACTAGGACACTACAATGCCAGTTTTCAATTGTTCTGATGCACCTGAAAATATTCAAGACTCTCAGCCTTCGCAAGTGCGCTACAATCATGATATGCAAAATTCAAGTCGCCAGCATCGATCTTATCAGGCACCATCTGGTCATCAAAGCACGAAGAAGTTTAGACCTCGTACATTCACTCCTCTAGAAGAGTCTGTGAGTAGCATATCTGAAAAATTGCAAGCTGAAGGACTTTTGCAACCAAGGAAAGGAACAATTCCCAAGCACTTGCCTCCACATTTTGATCCATTAAAGCATTATGCTTATCATTCAAATATCCAAGGTCATGATACTGAAGAATGCAGTGGCTTGAGATACAAAATTCAAAGCTTTATTGATAATGGCAAAATAATAGTGCAAGAAGATCCATTAAGTGGTTATTGCAGCATTCCTCCCGCAGGCACAATTTTTGTTAAAGGCGAGGCATCAGCCCCAAGATATTCAAAGAAGAAGCGGTTTGCAAGCTAAGAAGACTGCAAAGACCGTATTTTGCAGCTTGAAATGACATTTCATTGCCCAACTATCTTATGTTTTAACTACTCTGTTGCAACTTTATTCATCCTGGTTGTAATGAACTACGTTATGTTTTGCTACCTTTATTGGGCTTAGTCCCAAAATCAATGAAATTTCGTTTATTCCCAAATAACCCAAGCCAAAGCAGTTATAGATGGTTTATCTTGTGCAAAGAGAAGAGTTTCAAGAATGTCAGATTTTTCGCAACAGCAACACATTTGATCGCCATGCAAGCAAAATGCAGATTCGAACCAAATTAGGTGTTCAATCAAGTCAACCGTTATTTGATAAAAAACTAAAAATTGTTCTTTGATCAATCAAGTCAACCGTTATTTGATAAAAAACTAACAATTGTTCTTTGATTAAACAGGGGCAAATTTTGCATTTACCGCAAAGTTCAGCATCAAGGTGGAAGAAGCAATGCAAAGTGTCGCAACTTCCCAGAAATTTTATAGTACTTACAATTTTTCTTTGAATGCAGAAATCTCAAGCAGCGAAACGACAAGAACTCGCAACTATTAGTTCCTTGAAGAGTATTTGCCTTATCGTATATGCAGAACAACTCTATTTTAGCTTTTGATCGACTATCGCATCACCAGCACAGGCCAGGCGATTTAAGATTTTGTAAGATACATGGTTTATCCACCCACAAATAGGATACTTTGGGTCCGTCCACCCACAAATAGGATACTTTGGGTCCATCCACCCACAAATAGGATTATTCGGGTCCTTCCACCCACAAATAGGATATCTGGGTCCTTCCACCCACAAATAGGATACTTCGGGTCCTTCCACCCACAAATAGGATATATCTGGGTTCTTCCACCAACAAATAGGATATCTCGGGTCCTTCCACCCACAAATAGGATACTTCGGGTCCTTCCACCCACAAATAGGATATATCTGGGTTCTTCCACCCAGAAATAGGGTATCTGGGTCCTTCCACCCACAAATAGGGTACTTTGGGTCCTTCCACCCACGAATAGGATACTTTGGGTCCTTCCACCCACAAATAGGATATCTCGGGTCCTTCCACCCACAAATAGGATATCTGGGTCCTTCTACCCACAAATAGGATACTTTGGGTCCTTCCACCCACAAATAGGATACCTTGGGTTCTTCCACCCACAAATAGGATACTTTGGCTCCTTCCACCCACAAATAGGATATCTTGGGTTCTTCCACCCACAAAAAGGATATATTGGGTCCTTCCACCCATAAATAGGATATCTCGGGTCCTTCTACCCACAAATAGGATATACAGGTTTCTTTCAAGTAGATTGATAGTCCAAGACAAGTCGGCTGGAGCACCCTATCGGAGTGTTTCGCGATAATAATGATCAGCCTAGAGGTTCCCCGGGCGGAGCGCCTCGTCAGTTGATCGAAAGCTGAACTTATTGATGATATCACAACCCGCATTTATAATTTTATGTTATCACTCTTTCATTTCTTATTCCAATTATTACAGTTTATTAGCAGTTGCTCGCTTACCGTTTGTCAAGTTTATTACAGGGTTTTGGCAGTACCACAACAGCAATTGGAGCATAACGTGGAAATTTTTCTTAGCAGTGAACTGGGGCAATCGTTGATATGAGCTAGACTCGTCAACGAGGATCTGAAGAATCGCACTCGAACAAGCAAATTCTTACCTAATCTTTCATTCCAGATTAGGGGTCAGTTTGAATTCTTTCCTATTCGTGTGTCTTTTTCAATCAATCGTGCGAGTTTTCGTGTCTAAGTGTCGTTGAACTACATATGGTCAGATTCTCTTTCAGCCCGAGATATGTAGGCAACTCGAAAATCGGAGTTCGGCCATATTCATAAACCTCGCACTTTGATCCTTGGAATCAAAGTCTTTGGCTTTATCGTGACAAAATTGGCTTTTCCGTCAACTTCTTTACCCTAAAAACTCTTTCATCATTTTCCGGGTAAAGAGGGGCAGCTGTTGACACCCAATTTTGTCCCAAAAATTTCTTAAAATTAATAAATTATGGCAATATTTTATAATTAGTGTTAATTTTGAAAATAAAATAAATAATAATAATTGAAATTTTAAGGAAGCTGGTTAAATTTGCAAGGCATAGCCTAGTTTCTATCCTACCCATGCAAAATCTCATGTTTATAACTATCTATCTGCTAAAGGCTAATTTCGTTCCTTGTTCAAAATCGCAGCCTATTTATGCAAACTCTACATATAACACAAAATACTCCTTTCCCCAATTTGAATTCAGAGAACCCGATTCCTTTTCCATTCAACCCGGACCCGCTTTCTCTCTCTCTCTCTCTTTCTCTCTCTCTCTCTCTCTCTCTCTCTCTCTCTCTCTCTTCAATTCTAGCTCATACCATTAGTACAATCGAATGGGAATCATCCAGCTTTGTCCTTGCTCGTTGTCTCCTTATCCAATTAGAGCCGTTGGATGCTAAATCAGTCAATAAAAACTTAGGTTTTGCACTCTTTGAACCCTAGAATATTATCCTATAAATAGGTGATAAGAAGCCGTGAATGAGGGTCTGGACGGCAGCAGAAAGGTTTACATATACAAGTTACAAACAGAAACGGAAGATAATACATATAAATTTTCCTTTTCTCGGTTTTTTTTGGAGTTTAAGTTCATATATTACATCTGTTGTCTTTTGGTCTTGGTTTATCGCTTCTTCGTTAGTCGAGTCGCCTCATCGTTTCTTCGAGTCGTCAACCTCGCTCGAGTCGCGTTCGAGTTGCATTCTTCGGAACCATGCCCCAGCTCGCTGCTCGCAAAAAGGTTAGATATAAACCTGCCTCTTATTTTTATGTTCATTTTATTTTATACTTGAATTTGAAGGTTGAATTTTGATGTATACAGTTTGATCTATGAAGTTCTGATAGATTTTGTCGATGCTAGGATTGGTGCTTTAATAAAACTGATCCCGTGAGCAGGTAAATCTATGTAAATGTTCATTTCTAGGTTTTTTTTGGAGTTTGAACCCTAGAATATTATCCTATAAATAGGTGATAAGAAGCCGTGAATGAGGGTCTGGGCGGCAGCAGAAAGGTTTACATATACAAGTTACAAACAGAAACGGAAGATAATACATATAAATTTTCCTTTTCTCGGTTTTTTTTGGAGTTTAAGTTCATATATTACATCTGTTGTCTTTTGGTCTTGGTTTATCGCTTCTTCGTTAGTCGAGTCGCCTCATCGTTTCTTCGAGTCGTCAACCTCGCTCGAGTCGCGTTCGAGTTGCATTCTTCGGAACCATGCCCCAGCTCGCTGCTCGCAAAAAGGTTAGATATAAACCTGCCTCTTATTTTTCAGTTCATTTTATTTTATACTTGAATTTGAAGGTTGAATTTTGATGTATACAGTTTGATCTATGAAGTTCTGATAGATTTTGTCGATGCTAGGATTGGTGCTTTAATAAAACTGATCCCGTGAGCAGTTAAATCTATGTAAATGTTCATTTCTAGGTTGATGCATCCCTGCTTAAGATGATAAAATGAATCCACCTTATGTAAGAAAACCTGAGTTTTTTTTTTTCTTTAGCATACTATCCTATCCATGAGTTTAAAGTTATTCCACAAATGATAGCATTGCAGTTTCATTTTCAAGCCTTTCCTTAGTATGTGTGTTTCAAGTCAGTTTTGGTTCTTTTTTTTTAATTTTTTTTTATAAGTGTCCTGGATTTGATGGTTTGATGTGGAATGCTGAAGTAGAGCAGAAATGGGGTTAGGATAAATGCTGGTTGGTCCTGGTCCTGTTTCTGTCAGTTTAGAGTTGTCTTCAGGGGTATTTGGAGTTGTCTAAAGGTAAAGTGGTTTGTAGGTGGCCTGGAATTTTCTTTGAAGTCATGGATGGTCTGAGTGATATATGAGGGTGTAGTAGTTGCTCAGGTCAGATTTAGGGAGTCTGTGAAGGATGGGCTAAGTGTGCAAGTGTTTAGAGAGTTAGTATGGAGGCCTGTGATGCTGCAGATTTTGTCCCTTGGTGTCCAGGAGGTGTGAGTTTGGTTTCTAAGTGTGGTTTAGGTCCCTGATGGCTTGGAAGCAGCTTTAGGTCTTGATGCTGCAAACTAAAGCTAGACTGGAGGGTTGTTTGGTTCTCTGTTTTATTCAAGAAGGAATGGAGCAGTTTAGTTTGTTCCTGGATATTTGCACTTGTTCCTAAGGTGTGTGTGAGGTTTGGTTCTGGAGTTTGTTGAGTAGAGGAGCCTGTGAGGTATATGTTCATAGGCTGTAGGTGTTGTAGGATAGTTGAGGTAGTCTGCAAGTTTGTTCCTGGTTGTTCAAGGGAGTTAGAAGAAGTTTGGTGGTTCTATGAGATTAGGGAGTAGGGTGTGAAGCGATGCAAGTAGTATAGAGGGTGCAGGGTGTTCAAAAGGAATCGGAGGGTGGCTGAGCAATGAATAGAGGTTCTTTCTTGTTTTTGGGTCAGTCCTGGAGTAGTGTTGAGACTCTGTGAGTGTGAGAGTGGCACTGATAGTTCTTGGAGGATGTGTGAGAAGTTTGCTAGTGAATGGAGTTTATCGCTAGGTGCTAATTTCATAGTAACTTGTCCTTTGACATTGTTCCCTCTCTGTGTACTGTAAAGAGTTCATGTTGAGTAAGTTATTGCATGAAATCATGTTTTTTAGTGTTAAGTTGCTTCAGTTTTGTTTTAAAAGAGGAAGGTAGTTGATTCTTACTTAGGGAGTTTCAATTTTTAAAGTTATTTAAGTGAAGATCATGTTTCAAATTTTCAAAGTTCTTTTATTAATTCATCAGGTTCTTAAATCCTATTTTTTGAGCAGCATATGGCTGCTACATGTTAACTAATGTGTTATGAGCGCTTACTTGATGATTGTGGTGCCTCGATGTTTTAGGAACCTTGTTTTAGTGGTAACTTGTAAAGCTATATGCTAGCAGAATGTTTGGCTTGAATTTGTCTCATGTGGAATTTTTTAATTACAAGGGATACTCATTATGTTGGTCTTGAATAAGTAGTATAATTTGCCTTTTAGATTAAGTATCTTGTGCTGTTAGTTTTGCAGTACTTTACTCAATTAGTTTGTTACATTTATTTAATTTAATACGAATTACTCCTAATCCATTTCCTTTTCTCTGTTTTGTATGGCTCCATTGCGAGCTGAGTCTCGTTTGAGACTTACTTTGATAGGCCCAATGTCAAGCCCGTTTTGCATCAACCTCTATTTGGTTCAAGTTCAGACTTTGTTCGTTGGGATAGGATTAGAAAATTGGTCATCCAGCCCGCTTTTCTGCACATGTCTTCAGCTTTTAGCTGCTCCCGGGTTCTATCTTTTAACTCTTATCCTTCTTTTTCCCTTTAGAATATTTATGTAAACCTTATAGAAACATTTTACTAATATATATGTATATAATTTGTTTGAGTTATTTGATTTACTTTTATGTTCATTTTCCTTTATTTTGAGCCGTTATTTAATTTGTTGCAAATCAGGCCATTTAAGCAAATGCGTGCAAATTTTCACAAATTTTCAAAAACCACGCTTAATAACAGACTGTAAGAAAAGACTTCTATCTTATTGATACGAAGTAGTTTCTTTTAAAATAAAGTCAAAAATTTATAAAGAAGTTTTAATTAACTTCTAAATGTCTCGAAACAACTTTGCAAAAAGCGACTTGAATCCTAATGTTCCATCTTATGGTGAGAAACTTGGGTTTTAAAGTTGAAATTGAGCAAGTGCCATTTATGCGCTATCACATACGAGTTGGCAATGAAATTAGGACGATCAAATCGTTCATTTTCAAAAGAAAATGCGCTTTATTTATTTATTTATTTATTTATTTTATTTTTAAAAATAATTAAAACTTTTAAATAAAATTGTAAAATCTTTTGAAAACTTACTAAATTTAATTAGTTGAATTAATTAATAGTTCAATTAATTATTTTTAGAAAAGCGCATAAATAGCACTTGCAAATATTTTGGAAACCTGTCGGATTAACCGTTTTTAACGGAATTTCGAAAGTGCCTTAAAAACCTTCTTTCGAAATTAACAAAACCTCTTACCTTTAAAATCTCTGAAAGAAAGACCGTCTTTTTATAAAAATGGAGTTTTGCACGCATTTGTTTATCTGGTTCCCTGTTTTTTCTTAAATTGGGTGGCGACTCCAAAAACTCCAAAAGAGTGACTCCATCCTGTCGATATTCCTGAAATTTAATCCTTCGAGTTAATTTTTTTGGGAGTTCAACACAACTTAAGCTCAAAAACAGTCAGTAGAGACTCACTTATCATTAAGGACCAGATTTTCAATTAGGTATAAGTTCACGCAAAATCAGACTTACTCTTCCCCCTTTTGGCATCATTGAAAAGGTTGTATAAAAAATATAACTCAAGTGTTAGAATAACCAGCACATGGCCATTGAGGCAATTCAGAATGCAAACATAATCCAACACAAAGCAACTGCATTGAAATGATATTAGCCATCGAAGATATGACATCATAAGCAAAAATATTTTCAACCAGGGGAAATAAACTAGGCAAGTACTGCTAAACTAGTCAAAAACTAAAGATAAGAAGGCTAGGAGACTAGAACTAATCTAAATTCCACTGGAAAGAAGATGGATTTTTGGTTTTGGGTATCAGGTGGTGGAAGGACCAGGTCCTTGAGACTTTTCCTGCAACAACTCAAACATTTTCTGAAGAATCATTTCATTTGTTTCTTTTGCCTTAGCAACTTCAGCTTTCAAGAAGTCTCTTTCTTCCTCCAACATCTTAATCTCAGCAGCTTGCAATTCAATCTACTGCCTCAACACCTTATCCTTATTGTTCAAAGGTCCTTTGGAAGAACCAACAATAGTAGCTCCAACAGCAGCAGGCTCAGCATTTACTGTCATGTCACAATTGATCAGTGTAGTAGCCCCAAATCTTTCCTTCTTGATAGCAGTTTTCACTTCCTTCAATGGAAGGAATAGTTCCTTTACCCTTAGCAGATCCCTCCCCTTGTTTTTTTTTTCTTTTTAAGCCCTGGTTTATCTACATCCACCATCTCTTCATCCTCCATGGATGCTCTAGAAGCAGCCACTGGAGATTCAGAATACTCATGCATGGGAGCTTCTAAACACTTCATAGTTTCCTTTTCCCCCTCACTTTCTGGTACAAACACACCTAGCCCCTCTACTTCCTCACCCTTATCATCAACTACATTTAAAGGTTCAGCGTAGTTTACCTTGAATTCATACAGGATCATGGCCCTAGACAAATTATCCATATGTTCCAGTATCTCAGCAACAGATGGACCTGATCCTTTCCCCTAAATTTCAGAGTCAGGGTTTTGAGGGTTTTTTTTTTTTTTAATCAAGAGTCAACTAGGCATTGCACCTAGTGACCATTTTTATTAATAAACAAAAATAAATACAATGTCTTACAATATGTGCACCAAACAAGTGCAATACAAAAAGAGCGCCTAAATAGTGGTAAGATAGCATCATATCCAAACGTCGCATCCACTTCATTGGGTTGAGCATTATAAAATGCTAATACCACCAATCGAAATGAATTAAACGCCTTGATATAATACTTTAGAAAGTTTACCTCACTACTTACGTGTAATAATAATCTAATCTAATAGCTAAATAATGAGCTACTAATAAAAAGTTGTATGACAATGCGAGTAATCACATAAAACCAATGTAATAACTCGTTCTCATGAGGATCCAAGCACGACGAAACCATTTTCAATCCTCGAAAACACCCCGTGCAACGAACAAAAGAAGGCAGAAAATTAGCCTTGCTCCGTAGAGGGCGCGCCGCAGGCTCCACCGCGCCAGCAGTTTCTTCCGTTATGCGGTCGTATCCGCGGCGCAGGCTGAAAGCGCGCAAAAAATCCAACGTTCTGCCAAGGTCTGCGCGTTGTGGCGAGCGGCGCGGAGGCAAAAGCGGCTGGGAAATTTGGCTTAGTCGATTTTGATGCCTCCAAAGCGTGGAATGGCTCCAAATCCAATCACCAACTGATCCAAGTGTCAACAAGCTGAAATCAAGACTAACCAAACCTTGTGAGTGCCAATAGCCTCTTGAAAACATCATCCAAGTGAGCACATTGTCCAAATCAAAGCCATGTAAAGATTCATTCCAAGCAACTTGAGATATAACAATGAAAGTACCTACAAAAAAGAACACAACGTTAGTACAAAAGACCTCCATACTCTCCTCCCTAAGGATTCGAGCATGAAGGGTAGTTCCACCACCCGTGTGCCTAGCCATCATGATCCTTTCCATCTCTTAGCTCTAAGCTCTATACCATGATGCTTATCATAATTGACTATGAACTTGGCCTTAGAAGGCATTTCACCAAAGGAGGTATAGCAAACATTAGACACATCATAAGCTAGATTGGCAAGACAATCAGCTAACTTGTTGCCTTCTCGCAAAGTATGTTGAAACTGGAAGCTCCCTAACTGCTTTAACTTCAGAATATCCTCCACAATAGAAGCAATAGACCACATAGGTTGCCAGGCACCTTCAATCACCTGCTTGACAACAAGAGAGTCAGTTTCAATCACAACCTCCCCTAGGCCCTTATCCACACTATACTTCATGGCTTCTCTAATGGCCATGGCCTCAGCATACATATTGTTGTGCTCCCCAATGAGTTTAGCACATGCATACAATACATCTCCATCTACATTCCTTTCACAAAATGCCATTGAGCTAGGGCCAGGATTCCCCCTAGAAGCACCATCAGTATTCACCTTTAGGACTCCATTGCTTGGCACTTTCCATCCCACCTTAATGTACCTGAATGTTGGCATATAAGCCTCTAGAGCATTGACCACATCAGGCCACGACTGTCTGACTATAGGAACAAAAGGGAACCTCATTTTTACAAAGTAAAAAAGATTGCTAGTAACTTCATAGAGCAGCCTAGAGTATGAAGCTGTTTTATCATGCTTCAAAGCATTCCTTCTCTTCCAAAGTGACCACACAATAAATGAAGGCACAGTATGAAAAACATCCTTAATCCATGGTTTAGGCCAATGCCTCCACCATTTAAAGCAAACCTGATGAAGATTGCAACCATCCACTTGAACACCTGCAGCTTGAGCAAAGTATTTCCAAACACTGTTGGCTACCTGACTTGTTCTGAAGAGATGCTCTCTAGTCTCAATGTTCGGAGATGCGCAGCACCAACACCTGGACGGGAACTGATATCCCATTCTCTTCAATTCATCATCTATTGGAAGCTTGAACTTCCATAACCTCCACATCATAAATGACACTTTGAGTGGCATCCCTTTCACCCACATAAACTTGGAGATAGGAACTTTGTGCTGCTTCACTCTCATGTAATTCCAGGCACTACTAATTGAAAATTTTCCATTTGATGTCAAGGCCCACCAGGCCTTATCCCTTCTCTGATCAGTCCCAAGCAAGTGCACATTCTCAAGGATGTGTTCAAAAATGTCTTCAGGCAAAAGAAGCTGCAAGAGCTCCACATTCCATGCTCCCTCATCAATCACCTCTCTCACATTGTTGTACCAAAGGTCACAGTTAAAAGTATAGGGTACAATGAAGTATAATGGACCAAGGCCTGACCAATTGTCTTACCAGAGATGAGCTGATCCTTCCCTAATCTGCCAATGTATCTCATGATCAATAGCTTCCCTAGCTTGTATCATCTTCCTCCAGACATAGGAGCCTTGCTTGAAAGGCACAATTGCCTTATGCATCTTCTTACAATACTTGTTGGACATGTATGTAACCCACAAGGAATCCCCCGTTCTAAAGTTCCACCACAGTTTGGCAAACAAAGCACTTGAGACATCAAACAAAGATCTAAATCCCATACCTCCTTCTTCATATGGCAGGCAGAGATTCTTCCAGGAAGACCAATGTCTGTTTGATCCTTCTTGTGAGTTTCCCCAAAAGAACTTAACAAAAAGCTTGTGTAACTGATTGAGCACACTATCCAAAGGATTGACTGCTGAAAGAAGGTGTATCGGCATACTTTGTAGAACATGCTTGATCAGGATGGCTCTTCCCCCAAAAGAAAGCATTTTAGCACTCCAACCATGAATCCTTGAAGTTACTTTACCCACCAAATCCTCATAGTAAATCTTTTTCCTCCTACCATAAAAGATAGGACACCCTAGATAAGTGAAAGGGAAGTCCTTCCTCTGAATACCAGTGATCAGCTCTACCTTTTGTACGACATCATCATCGACTGAATGATGCAGATAAATAGCACTCTTATCCTTGTTTATCTTCTGACCTGACACAGCTTCATATGCTTGTAAAACTCCATTGATCAGGTGCAACGAGTCCTCATGAGCTGATGTAAAAAGAATAGTATCATCAGCATAAGCTAGATGATTGAGATGGGGACTCCACTTGGGCATTGCATAGGGTCTATAAAAGCCGTGAGTGTTGAGAGAGTTCAAGGTCCTAGAGAGAACCTCAGCAGTGAGAATAAACAAAGTAGGTGACAAAGGGTCACCTTGCTTTAAACCTGTGCCAGAGTGAAAAAATCCATAGCTCTGACCATTAAACAAAACTGAATACCAGTTTGAGGAAACCAGCTGAAAGATGACATCAATGAACTCATGACAAAAACCCATCTTTCTCAGCACCATTGTCAAAAAAGGCCAGGACACTCTATCATAAGCTTTCATCATATCCAGTTTTATTGATATCATGTATGATTTCCTGGGCTAGAAGGACATTCGCTACTATGCTTCTCCCTTTCACAAAACCTGCCTGATTCTGCGAGATAAGAGTAGGCAGAACATCAACCAATCTATTATGTACCACTCTGGAGAGGACCTTGTTAATGAAATTGCTCAAGCTAATAGGCCTTAGATCAGAAAATGTCGCAACCGAAGGCTTTTTAGGAATGAGAACCAAATTTGTGTGAGTCACATATCTAGGGATGTGTCTTCCACTAAATAATGCCTGCACCACCCTGAGAACATCATGTTGATGATATCCCAAGCAACATGAAAGAATCTGCCCGTATAGCCATCAGGGCCACTAGCACTGTCACCATTAAGCCCAAACACAGCCTGTTTGACCTCCTCCTCCAAAGGCACCTTAGTGAATGCCTCATTCTGCTCATCACTGATCATAGAAGGAACATTCATCAATAAATCATAGTTGTTAGATACCTCCTCAGTAGCAAATTGTCTCTGAAAGAACCATAAAGCCTCATTAGCCATTGCCTCCTGAGAGTTGATCCAATTGCCATCCCTGTTTTGAATCCTGCTCACATGTAGCTTCTTTCTTCTTCCATTGACATAAAAGTGAAAGAATTTAGAGTTCACATCACCTTCCTTGAACCATTGCATGCCAGCCTTTTGCTTCCAAAATTCAGCTTCTATGGCAAGGTATCTCTTCAGCTCAGCTTCAGCTTTCTTCAAAGCTTCTCTATTCTCTGGCGTTGGAGCCAATTCTAACTGGTACTCATGTGCCAAAATAATGTCCTCCATGGTAGATACCTGCTGAAAAATATTACCATACGTTGCTTTGCTCCAAGCTGTCAACTTTTTCTTCAATGTTTTCAGTTTTGTATTCAAAGAGTAGAATGGATCTCCTGCAGCTTCAACTTCCCAATGCTCTCTCACTAAATCAAGAAAAGTGTCATGTGCTGTCCAAAAGTCGAGAAATTTAAAGGGCTTGATTATAGGAGTATCATCCTGTGAAAAGTTAATCAACAAAGGGGAATGATCTGAGCCCACTCTAGCAAGATGATCAATTTCAATCTTGGTACACATATCAACCAATTGCTGATTGCCCAAGCACCTGTAAAGTCTCTTCAAAATGAAATCTTCCTCAGTCCTACCATTCCACCAAGTGAAGATGCTCCCAGAATTAAATCCAGGGTCCGTAAGCTGACAATTGGCAAGAGTAGAAGCAAATTCTTCATATTCAGGCATGAAGACTGGCAAACCCCCATACTTTTCATTCACAGACAAAATGACATTGAAGTCTCCAGCCACCAGCCAAGGCCTCACATTATCACTAGCAAAATACTCCATAGCCTCCCAAAGAAAGAACCTATCACCAGCATTACATTTGGCATACACAAATGTAATAGCAATTTCTTCCTCAAAGAATTGGTTGTTGAAGGAGAGTGTAAGCTGCTGCTCATCATTCATCACCTCTTGCACTTCAAAATCTACATTAACAAACACCCACACCTTCCCATTGACATTATGAAAGCATTGTTCCATCCCAAGTCTCAGTTTATAGCTATTAATGGTACTAACATCCTGGAATGGTTCCATCAATCCTATAACTTGAAAGTGCTTCCTTTGATGTAAAGTGATAAGCCTGTCAAAAGCTTCTTGAGTATTTACTGAGCTTATGTTCCAGATGAGGAGTTTATCCATCTAATTCTGCTTGGTAGAGGTTGATCTCAAAGCTTTGATTTTGTCAGGATCCTGATTATAATTCTTCTTGTTCCTCTTTTGTACCTGCTTGGATTGATTTGATACCTCTAAGGGTGCTGGAGGAATCAACTGCTGCTGTGATCTTGCACTTCTTGGAGATAAATCAGCTTCCCTAGCTATTTGCTCAAAATTATGAGCAGTAGAGTCTTCATCATACTCCTGGTGCTCAAGCCTGCATGGACTCAAAGGGCCATCCATCAATTTTATACCTTCCTGAACATGTACTTCCCTGACAATTGGTAGCACTGGCATGTTTTCAATAAGATCATCTTCATCATCCTCATCAGCCTCAAAACCATCAGCATCATCAGAAATGGAGCCTGAAGGAATTAAAGATGAACCATTATTCTCTCCCACATCGCCTGGAGGAAATGAAGGCCCCATAGCCACTTCCTTCCCAACACCAGATTTGACTAACTCTAGAGCTTTTTGCATTAACTCCCAAGCTTGGGAATTAATTCCCCTCACCTCATTCAATGCATCTTCATTAAACACACTGAGCTTACCTACCAAATCAACCTCATGGACCGAGTTCCCAGTTTGTGAAATCGCAATTAATGCGCGATTTCTATCTAAATCTGCAGCTCCATGCACAGCTTCCAGCTCGTGATCGCCAACAACCCCAGCTTCCTGCAAAGTATCACCCACATCTTTTCCTTTCAAATTGGGTTGAAAGGTTTCTTCTACCCATTGACGAGTACCTATTGCACCAGTATCAATTGCTTTTGGAGTTGACTTTGTAGTTCTTTTTTCAACTTGATTAGTATTGCCATCCTTGCTAGCTGAAATTACAAACTCTTCCTCACCAACTTGGACGTCATCATCCTCAGCATCTAACACTGCAAAATAATTAGTAACTTGAACATTGTTTCCCTTAGCTTTGGCAACATCTTGACTTTGGTTCTTCTTATGCTCATCTCTAACCCAAGCATTAGGATTTCTATTAGGATTACCAATCCTCCTAACCTTACTTTGTCGAGCATCTTGGACTGCATTCCCTTTGTTGATCTCCTCTCCCTTTGCTAAGTCAGCCTTATCATTCACATTACCCACAATTTTACCACTTTTAAGTATCTTAAGCGGCTGATTATTCACATTAGTCTCACCCTTCTCAATAACTTTGTCATCTAACTCCGGATGCAGGATAAAACATTGTTCTTCATCATGTCCTTGCAGCTTGCAATGATTGCAATACTTTGGCAAATAATCATATTGAACCTTGATCCATTTGTACCTAACAACACCAGTAGTCGAATTCTTGATCCCAATTCTCACTCTTTGAGGTCTTGGAGATAGTAAGTCAACCTCTACCTTAACCTTAGCACAACTTGGCCTTGTTCTAGCTTTTGTAGCAGCATCCAATTGCAAGGGCTTACCAATTGCACTAGCCAATGCAAACACAGCTTCTTTAACAAAGAAAACGGGTAGCAAACCTGGGAAAGAGATCCAAGCTACTGCAACAGACGTCTCCTCTCTTGGATCAAACCAAACATCATATTTCAATGCACGCATTTGATGATATACATTTGAGAACTTGAGATAGAAAGCAGGCCTTGACAAAAGATGAACATAGTCCTCCAACAATGAAACTCTAATCAAAACATGTCTAAAATCCAAGAAGCCAATAGAACACTCTCCTTTCAACTCACATTGCAAAGGAATTTGTTTTTTAAGATCATGAAAGGCAGGCATTCAATAGGAGAACTTACCAACTACTGCATATTGTAATTCTTCATGAACTACCATATTCTCAACGTCCTTATCTTCCCACACGAATGAAGGTTCCCCATGATGAAGTTCCATAATAGGTTCAGGAATCAATGGCATAACAAAGGGGCGCGCTGAGGGTTTGAGCGCTGAAGCGTACGAAAAAGGAGGGGGTGCAGCGGTATTGGGAGGTGGTATTAGGGTTTGGGAGGGTGGTATAGGGTTTGTGGATGGTGGTATAGGGTTTGGGGGGGTCGTTTGTGGCTGGACAACCCCAGTGGGGGGCTACCTAGTGGCCGGCGAGGCCATGGGAAACGGCTGAAGGAGCAACGGCTCAAATCACCTGGAAGATCGCCCAAAATCGCCCAAGAAGATGTATGTTTCTGTGTATATCAAGGACCTAGCTTTCTTTCTTGATTTTCATGTTAGTGACAAAATAAATTAAAGTTAGTTGTGTGTAATGCTTACAGCTTGTTTGGATAGTTGTTACCAATGTTTTGTGATGTATTGTTGTATAGAGTTTGTGAAAATTATTGATGGATTTCTCACAATTTTGGCGTGAGAAACTTGTTTTGAGGGTTTTGGTTTTCTGGATGTGGTGAATTTATTTGCATGGGTGAAGTAGGCTTTGTAACTGGTGGTTGTTCATTGGTAGGCATGGATGAAGTGTTTTCAAGTGAGAGAGACATTGCAATTTTTTGATTTAGAAGATAATGAATCACTCTTTCTAGAATGAGAATATGAGATTGGAGCTTAAAAGATTATATAGAAGTAAAGGATAGTGATAGAGATGGAGTGTAAAATGAATTACCTTTCAGATTCCTTGATTAAATAGAGTTCCAGACCGATTAGGTTTCTTGAACGTTTCAAAATAGAGCTATTAGGATTAAGCGTTCAAGTGGAAGATGGAGTGTGGAACAGTTCCTTGATGAGACTGATTTCAGAGAGATAGAGTTTGAGTGGGATTTAAACTCGTCTACTTACCTGTGTTCTTCAAACTCTAATAGTTTCTGAATAATAAAGTAGTACATACCTGAGAATGTGATAAGGAACAGTTCCTTACCTAATTTCAATCAAATTTATAATCTGAAATTCTAAGAACATAAGGGTAACATCATTAAAATTTAGTAAACTTAGGCAGAAGTCATGGCATAGAGTATACATTTAAGTATAAAACTAAGTTGAAAACTTCAAATTGACTTTAATAAAATTCATTTTTAAGCCAAATTTTCTAGCCAATGTATGAAGTAAAGCTAAGTAGACTTAGGTGAATTTAATCATCCCTAATTCTAACCTGTCCCTTTCAAAATGATCTCTACCTAAAGCCTTAGTGAAAATATCAACAATTTATTTTTCAGTAGGACAAAAGGCTATGGTAATTAAACCCTTCTCATCATGATCCCTCAAGAAATAGTGTTTTATGTCAATGTGTTTAGTTCTTTTGTGATGCACAAGATTCTTTGTCATGTTAATTGCACTAGTGCTATCACAATAGATAGGAACAGTTCCTACATCAACACCAAAATCTTGTAATTGCTGCTTAATCCACAACAATTGTGAACAACATGAGGTAGCTACCACATACTCAGCCTCTGCAGCGGAAAGTGCCACTGAATTTTGTTTCTTAGTTCCCCATGAAACTAAACACTCACCAAGAAAATGTGCCATACCTGAGGTACTTTTTCTATCAACAAGGAAACCTGCATAGTCAGCATCAGTATATCCAACAAGATTAAAACTACCACCTTTTGGATACCAAAGTCCCAAGGGACCTGTTCCTTTCAAATACCTCAATATTCTCTTAACAGCTTTCAAATGAGATTCCTTAGGATCTGATTGAAACCTAGCACACAAACCAACACTGAACACAATATCAGGTCTACTAGCAGTTAGATAAAGTAGAGAACCAATCATACCTCTATACAATTTTTGATCAACTGATATTCCATGTTCATCAAGATCCAATTTTGTGGCAGTGGCAATAGGTGTGTCAATTTCCTTAGCATTATCCATATCAAACATTTTAAGTAATTCCTTAACATACTTTTGTTGATGGATCATAGTTCCATTTGAGGTTTGCTTAATTTGTAAACCCAAAAAGAAATTGAGTTCACCCATCATGCTCATCTCAAACTCACTCCCCATCAAGTTTGCAAATTCCTTACTTAAATTTTCACAAGTAGCACCAAAGATTATATCATCTACATAAATTTGAACAATTAAGAGATGCTTACCTTTTCCTTTCACAAACAATGTGCTATCAATTTTAGCTCTTTTATATCCATGCTGAAGTAGAAATTTTGATAGCCTTTCATACTATGCTCTTGGTGCCTGCTTGAGTCCATACAAGGCCTTGTCCAATTTGTACACATGTTCAGGGAACTGTTCATTTTCAAAGCCTGGAGGTTGCTTAATATACACTTCTTCTTTCAAGTAACCATTCAGAAATGCACTCTTAACATCTATTTGATGTAGAGTAAATTCCATGTATGTAGCAAAGGCTATGAGAAGTCTTACTGCTTCCAATCTTGCAACTGGAGCAAAAGTCTCATCATAGTCGATGCCCTCCTCTTGACTATACCCCTGAACAACTAACCTGACCTTATTTCTTGTTACCATGCCATCCTCATCGAGTTTGTTTCTGAAAATCCATTTTGTTCCTATTATGGACTTGTTCCTTGGCTTGGGTTCCAGATGCCAAACTTGACTTCTTTGAAATTGATTCAATTCCTCCTGCATAGCATTGATCCAATCTGCATCCTTCAGTGCTTCTTTCACATTTTTAGATTCAACAAGAGATAGGAAAGCACTAAAGGCACACAGATTGTGATTTTTGACTGCTGATCTAGTTTGTATCCCAGCAGTCTTATCTAAGATTATTTGATCCACAGGATGTGACCCTTGATACTTGTAAGGCTTGAGTGTCAATCCATTGTCGGAAATCCCTTACTGAGAAACAGTTCCTGAAGGAGTAGCACTTCCAATTTGTGAGGTGGAACCAACATTTGTTCCCCCTGTTTCTGTGCCACTCTTCTCAGTTCTGTCCTGAGGAACAATTCCTTGCAGTTCTGTCACGACCCAATTTTTGGGGCCGTGATGGCACCTAAGTGTTACATCCTTAGGCGAACCACGAATAATTAAACTGACTCATAATGATAATTTAGATAGAAATATTTCAATAAAATGTAGGTGTAAACATCCACCCGAAATACAGTGTCAATAGAGCATCTACGAATTCTGACATCCGATATATATATATATATATATATAATACAAGATGTAGGAAGCGACTAAACACTAAGGTGGATCAGACGGTATGCCACCGCGAACCATTCGGTTGGCTCACCTCAAGCAAAAATAGCCACAGCCTCGAACGGATCAGATAAGTCCAGCTATCTGACTAGTAGAAGGATCTGCACATTTAAACAGTAAGTTATGAGCCAAAGCCCAGTAAGATCATCGACAGGCCCGCTAAATTACCCTTTCGGGACAAGTCTTTGATAATGCATAAGCAGATAACGGAAGTACAATCCACACCTTTACAGTAACCCATAAACATTACATACGATAATATAATTATACAACAACACAAGCAATAATACGCGAATACATAACATAGTCAATAATATAAAGATACATAATATAGGCAACATATACAATATTATATTGATACTATGGCATAAGCAGTAATATAATTAACACACAGCATGGCGATGATATATCTCGCATACCACATAGGTAATGATATACCTAGCACATAGCATAAGCACACACCCTGTGCGGCTTTGTTTATAGGTCATAACGCACCACAGGCCTCTATCCCTATAAACAACTTTACTTATAGGTCATAACGCACCACAAGCCTCTGTCCCTATAAGTCTCCACATCTAGGTCATAACGCACCACTGGCCTCTGTCCCTAGATGTAATTTCGCTTCTAGGTCATAACGCACCACCGGCCTCTGTCCCTAGAGCATATCAATAATACACCGGCACACAACATCGACTATACACAAGTCACGTTTGTGCTTTCTCCTTTTTGTATAAATATAACGAGTAGTACATAATACTATCTACTAGACAATGCTAGTCAATTAAGTACTCGACATCTTACATAGCAAGATCAAATCTTATCCGCAAGCAAAATAGAGGTCAAGTCTCACTTACCTCAAAATCGGCTCAAGTGGCTAAGGAACGACCTCCTTTCCCAAACGATGCCTCCGAAAGACTCCTCTCTGAGCCAAAGAAATAGTGTCGCACTCGTAAGCATGTGAGGAAAGGATTCTAAGCCCTTACGCAATTTAAGAGGCAATTTACCAAAATACCCCCGGGTCGGACGTACCCAAAACCCGTAAAATTTATGTTTCCGGACTCCCCATACTCCCACGAGTCCAAAAGTACCATTATTGTACATACCCGAGTCCAACTCGGTCATTTTTCCTATTTCACAAATCTAGGGTTCAAACCCTCTTTCCAAGGATCGTCACTTTGATCCTCGGATTAAAGCGTTAAAAATGGGTAAGAATAGTTACCTTGTGTTTAGGAATGATTTTGGTACTTCAAATTCCCCTTGGAATCACTTTTAGAAGCTCAAAACATGAAAATAAAAATGAATGCCCGCCCTAGAATATATAGCAGCCCGCAGCTTTAAAGAGTTGTACCACATGCTGTCCAAATTGTACCTCACTGGACAGCTTTCGGTAAAATACACATAACGTTTTGTACAAATGTCCAAATGATACTAAATTGGTGGCATTAGAACCAAAACTCAAAGAGCTACAACTTTCATATTTTGACTTTTTTCTAATTCCTTATGGATTCATCTGAAAAATTGATTCCTTTCCGGTTGAACAGTAAAAAAATAGATTTCAGCAGCTTTTTGGCTTCGCACCAGGTCAGCCACTGTTTTTGGGTCCAAACGGGACCCTACGAAGCTCGGAATGGCCCCAAATTTTGTACACAAGTCATACAAGACTTGTGTGACATGTTCGTCAAGACGGAACTCAATTCGGATTTCTAGAACTCAAAAAGTGGGTCCCACGGGAAAGGGTCAAATTTCGACTTTCGCAAAAATAGATAATTTTAATCAAACGACCCCGGAATCCAAATTTGAAAGTTGCTACAAGTCACAAATGACGATACGAACCTAACGGAACCCTTAGATCTCTCATCGGAGTTCATTTACTCAAATCGAGCTCGAAAACCTCTTTTAACCTTTTTAAACTTCCGCAACGGAGACTTTATCAAAAGTCCTATCAAACGAGGTCCGTTTTCACTTCTGAAGGTTGCTACAGGTCATAAATTACCATACGAACCTAACAATCTCCCGATTCCCGAAACGACGGAGCTTTTGGGATTATCGACATGCAAATCAAGGTCCCGATTCCCGAAACGACTATTTGAGGTCGTTACAATCTCCCCCACTTAGAGATCATAAACAACAACATAACTTTCCGAAATCATAAACAACAACATAACTTTCAGGCTTTAGAGATTGAAATCATACCTGAATTATTGAAAAGGCGAGGATACTTCTCCCGCATGTCGGACTCGAGTTCCCAAGTGGCCTCTTCGCTAGGACGATTCTTCCATAGCATTTTAACCAACGGGATCTCTTTCGACCTTAGCTTACGGATCTCTCTAGCTGCAATAGCAATCGGCTCCTCCAAATAAGCCAAGTCCTCGTCGATCTCGACAGAAGCCATATCAATCACATGGGATGGATCATGAACATACTTTAGGAGCATAGATACGTGGAATACCGGATGAACTGACAGAGATGGAGGCAAAGCAAGCCTATATGCAACAGCGCCAATGCGCTCCAAGACCTCAAAAGGACCAATGAACCTTGGACTAAGCTTGCCCTTTTTTCCGAATCTCATAACACCCTTCATCGGCGATACTTTAAGAAACACCCGGTCACCTACCATAAACACCAAATCTCTCCTCCTCCGATCCGCATAAAATATCTGTCGACTCTGAGCTGTGCGGAGCCGATCCTGAATAATTCGGACCTTATCTAAGGTCTGCTGAACTAGATCCGGACCCAACACCTTCACCTCTCCAGGTTCAAACCAACCAACTGGAGAACGACATCGGCGGCCATATAATGCCTCAAACGGAGCCATCTGGATAGAAGACTGATAACTGTTATTATAGGCAAATTCCGCCAAAGGCAAATAACTGTCCCAATGGCCTCCAAAGTCAATAGCAGAAGCCCTCAGCATATCCTCAAGAATCTGGATGGTCCCCTCGGACTGACCATCAGTCTGAGGATGAAATGCGGTGCTAAGATCCACTCAGGTACCCAGCTCCTTCTGAAATGATCTCCAGAACTGAGCTGTGAACTGAGTACCGCGATCAGATATAATAGAGACTGGAGCACCATGCAATCTCACAATCTGCTCGATAAAGATACGAGCTAAGCGCTCCGATGAATAAGTAGTCCTCACGGGGATGAAATGAGCTGACTTGGTGAGACGATCCACCACTACCCATACTGAATCATGCTTGCCCAAGGTCAAAGGCAATCCAACCACAAAGTCCATAGTAATATGCTCCCATTTCCATTCCGGAATCGGCATGGACTGAGTCACCCCGGCTGGTCTTCTATGCTCATACTTTACCTGCTGACAATTTAAGCACCGAGACACATGATCAGCAACATCTCTCTTCATTCCCTTCCACCAATATAACTCTCGAAGATCTTGATACATATTCGTAATACCAGGATGAATAGAATACCGAGAACTGTGTGCCCCTGCCAATATCAGCTGCCTCAACTCCCCAACATTCGGAACACACAACCGACCGTTGAGCCGCAGTACACCATCATCTCCGATCATAAATGAGATCACTCCCCTACTTAAAACTCTATCTCGAATATCACGCAAATATGAATCATCAAATTGCTTTTCCTTGATCTGGGAAGCTAGGGATGACTGAGTCCCTATATAAGCAAAAACTCGGTCTGGCACAGAATCATCAAATCGCACTCCACTAATGGACAAGGCCTGCAACTCTCGAGCTAGTGGTCTCATATCAACATCAAGATAGGCAAGGCTACCCATAGACTTCCTGCTCAGAGCATCAGCCACAACATTAGCTTTCCCGGGATGATACCGAATAGCGATGTCATAATCCTTAAGCAACTCCAACCATCGGCGCTGTCTCCCGTTCAAGTCCTTCTGGGTGAACAGATACTGGAGACTCTTATAATCAGTGAAAATCTCACAAGGCTCACCATATAAATAATGCCTCCACAACTTCAATGCAAATACCACCGCCAATAACTCTAGATCATGGACAGGGTAGTTCTTCTCATGCACTTTCAGTTGTCTCGAGGCATAAGCTATCACCTTGCCATTCTGCATCAAAACACCACCTAAGCCAATACCAGAAGCATCACAATAGACTGTGAATCCCCCGGATCCACTAGGCAAGGCCAATACAGGTGCTGTAGTCAAGACAGTCTTGAGCCTCTGAAAGCTAGACTCACAAGCAGCAGACCACAGAAAAGGAACATTCTTCTGCGTCAATTTAGTCAGTGGTGCCGATATAGAAGAAAATCCCTCCACGAAACGTCGATAATAGCCTGCCAAGCCTAAGAAACTCCGAATCTCTGTAGGAGAAGTAGGCCTAGGCCAATTCTGAACGGCCTCCACCTTCTTGGGATCAACACTAATACCGTCCTTGGTCACCACGTGCCCCAGGAATGACACGGTATCCAGCCAGAACTCACATTTAGAGAATTTAGCATACAATTCATGGTCTCTCAAGGTCTGAAGGATAATCTTCAAGTGATGCTCATGCTCCCCTCGACTCCTTGAATATATAAGGATGTCATCAATGAACACAATAACAAAAGAATCAAGATATGGCTTGAACACACGGTTCATAAGATCCATAAAGGCGGCCGGAGCATTTGTAAGCCCAAATGACATGACAAGAAACTCATAGTGCCCATATCTCGTACGGAAAGCAGTCTTAGAAATATCCTCAGACCGAATCCGCAACTGATGATACCCCGATCTCAAGTCAATCTTGGAAAAATGAGTAGCACCCTGAAGCTGATCAAATAAATCATCTATACGCGGTAAAGGATACCTGTTTTTGATAGTCACTTTGTTCAATTGCCGATAATCAATACACATGCGCATAGAACCATCCTTCTTCTTTACAAAAAGAACCGAAGCACCCCAAGGAGATACACTGGGTCTAATAAAACCCTTATCAAGTAAATCTTGAATTTGCTCCTTCAATTCCCTCAACTCAGCAGGAGCCATACGATATGGAGGAATAGATATAGGCTGAGTACCTGGCAATATATCAATACAGAACTCAATCTCCCGCATAGGAGGCGAACCCGGCAAGTCATCTGGAAAGACCTCCGGATACTCGCATACTACCGGTACTCGATCAATAGATACCTCCTCCACTCGAACATCTCGAATAGAAGCAATATACCCTCCGCACCCGCGAGCTATCATCTTCTGAGCCTTCATGAATGATATGATCTTGTTCCTCGGGGAAGACCTGGAACCCTTCCAAATAGCCTTAGGCTCACCTTCGGCACCTATAGTCACAAACTTGGCATGGCAATCCAACGTCGCGTGACAGGATGCCAACCAATCTATGCCCATGATCACATCAAATTCGACCATATCTAGCAACATCAATTCTACTAGAGACTCAACACCACAAATAGAAATCACACACTCCCGATACCCTTTATCTACACATATAGGATCTCCGACAGGCATTGCCACCATAAATGGGGCATCAATAAAAACCAGATCCTTGCTCAAGCAAGGTGAAAATCCAGGAGACACATAGGAGAAAGTAGATCCCGGATCTATAAGGGCAAAGGCACTGCGGCCACAAACAGAAAGAGTACCTGTGATCACATCATTGGATGCCTTGGCATCCTGGCGTGTCATAGCAAAAACCTGAGCTGAACCTCCAGTACCAGGAGCTCTCTGAACCGGCTGCCTAGGAGGAACCTGAGTGACAGGCCTAGCTGCCTGAGGAGAAGACCGAACCATAGCAGCAGAACTCTGATGTCCCGCGGAGGTAGGTCCAGATGAAGTAACATAGGGGCAATACCTAACAAAGTGACTGGGATCCCCACACTGGTAACAAGCCTTACTACCGCCTCCTCCGCGTCCACCTCCGGGCCTGCACCTCCCATAGTGCCTCTGACGGCATCTCTCACAAACAGGTGGAACAGACTGAGATGAATCCCCACGCCTCTGAGACGGCTGAGGCCTCTGAACACCCGACGAAGTACCCTGAGATGGTAAAGCAGCGGCCTGGGGAAGCCTAGGCTGAGTATGACCACGAAAACTCTGGCCACCATGTGAGGGGCCACCAGAAGTACCAGAATATCGCACCCTCTTGCTCGCCCTCTCTGCATCTGCTCTAGCATGAATGTCCTCCATACGCCTCGCAATATCAACCACATCATAATAAGACTTGTTGCCAATATGTGAGGCAACAGCCACCTGAAGACGAGGGTGAAGACCCTCAACAAATCTAAGAACCTTGTCTCTCTCCAGCGTAACCATAGCAGGCGCATACTGAGATAACTCTAAAAATCTGGTATCATAAACAGTCACGGACATGCCTCCCTGTCTCAACAACTCAAACTCGCGTCTCTGGGCATCAAGATGACTCTGAGGCACAAATCTACTCATAAACATAGCAACGAACTCGGTCCAAGTCAAGGGAGGAAGATCACTCGACCTCTGTCTCATCATAGAAGACCACCAAGTCTCGGCATCACCGGACAAACGGAAAGAAGCACATCTCACCCCAAGGGTGTCCCTAGTACCAAATACAGAAAATATCTTCTCACATTTCTAAATATACCTCTGGGCAGTGCAAGTAGCTGGGGTACCATCGAACTCGGGAGGCTTGAGCTTCATGAAGGACTCAATCCTCCGAGCTACCTCCTCGTCACTCATAGAAAGAGCAGGAATAGAATGACCCGACTGAATACCCGACTGAGGAGCCAAAGTGGAAGGCTGAGCAATAGGACTAATAAATGGAGTAGACTGAGGAATCACCGGAGTAGCCTCAGGAGTCGGCGTACTCATAGCTGGAGTAACTGGCTGGGGTACCGCAGAAGGTACTGGCATATCGCCCATAGGCGAGGCCTGAGATCCAAGCATGCCCATCATCCGCAATAGAACATCTGCAGAAATAGATACCGTTGTACCCGGCACAAGAGAAGGCATAGTCGATGGGACATATGTGACGGGTATCTCAGAAGACACCGGTGGCACTGTACTAGTCTGTCTGGCAGCAGGAGGTCTGCCCACAGAAGCTCTGGTAGTAGCCGCTCTCGGCTGAGTAGGTGCCCGCGCACCAGTCCGTGTGCTACGCACAGCTCTCCCACGGACCAACTCAGTCAGTGCGTCACCAGCTCCCGAAGCAGAGGACGATCGCGTTCTCACCATCTGTCATAATCACATTAAAGGATTAGCACCTATGTAAGCATCATAGCACGAGAAGAGATGAAATGAAGGGAAACAACTCTTCCTAAAATGCCTTTGCAGCCTCTCACTTATAAGTATGGTCGATAACATACCCATAAACAAGACTCTGCTCGGACACTGCTCCATTGACTCCCTAAGACTCGACTTACAACCTAGGGCTCTGATACCAATTTGTCACGACCCAATTTTCGGGGCCGTGATGGCACCTAAGTGTTACATCCTTAGGCGAACCACGAATAATTAAACTGACTCATAATGATAATTTAGATAGAAATATTTCAATAAAATGTAGGTGTAAACATCCACCCGAAATACAGTGTCAATAGAGCATCTACGAATTCTGACATCCGATATATATATATAATACAAGATGTAGGAAGCGACTAAACACTAAGGTGGATCAGACGGTATGCCACCGCGAACCATTCGGTTGGCTCACCTCAAGCAAAAATAGCCACAGCCTCGAACGGATCAGATAAGTCCAGCTATCTGACTAGTAGAAGGATCTGCACATTTAAACAGTAAGTTATGAGCCAAAGCCCGGTGAGATCATCGACAGGCCCGCTAAATTACCCTTTCGGGACAAGTCTTTGATAATGCATAAGCAGATAACGGAAGTACAATCCACACCTTTACAGTAACACATAAACATTACATACGATAATATAATTATACAACAACACAAGCAATAATACGCGAATACATAACATAGTCAATAATATAAAGATACATAATATAGGCAACATATACAATATTATATTGATACTATGGCATAAGCAGTAATATAATTAACACACAGCATGGCGATGATATATCTCGCATACCACATAGGTAATGATATACCTAGCACATAGCATAAGCACACACCTTGTGCGGCTTTGTTTATAGGTCATAACGCACCACAGGCCTCTGTCCCTATAAACAACTTTACTTATAGGTCATAACGCACCACAAGCCTCTGTCCCTATAAGTCTCCACATCTAGGTCATAACGCACCACCGGCCTCTGTCCATAGATGTAATTTCGCTTCTAGGTCATAACGCACCACCGGCCTCTGTCCCTAGAGCATATCAATAATACACCGGCACACAACATCGACTATACACAAGTCACGTTTGTGCTTTCTCCTTTTTGTATAAATATAACGAGTAGTATATAATACTATCTACTAGACATTAGTCAATTAAGTACTCGACATCTTACTTAGCAAGATCAAATCTTATCCGCAAGCAAAATAGAGGTCAAGTCTCACTTACCTCAAAATCGGCTCAAGTGGCTAAGGAACGACCTCCTTTCCCAAACGATGCCTCCGAAAGACTCCTCTCTGAGCCAAAGAAATAGTGTCGCACTCGTAAGCATGTGAGGAAAGGATTCTAAGCCCTTACGCAATTTAAGAGGCAATTTACCAAAATACCCCCGGGTCGGACGTACCCAAAACCCGTAAAATTTATGTTTCCGGACTCCCCATACTCCCACGAGTCCAAAAGTACCATTATTGTACATACCCGAGTCCAACTCGGTCATTTTTCCCATTTCACAAATCTAGGGTTCAAACCCTCTTTCCAAGGATCGTCACTTTGATCCTCGGATTAAAGCGTTAAAAATGGGTAAGAATAGTTTCCTTGTGTTTAGGAATGATTTTGGTACTTCAAATTCCCCTTGGAATCACTTTTAGAAGCTCAAAACATGAAAATAAAAATGAATGCCCGCCCTAGAATATATAGCAGCCCGCAGCTTTAAAGAGTTGTACCACATGCTGTCCAAATTGTACCTCACTGGACAGCTTTCGGTAAAATACACATAACGTTTTGTACAAATGTCCAAATGATACTAAATTAGTGGCATTAGAACCACAACTCAAAGATCTACAACTTTCATATTTTGACTTTTTTCTAATTCCTTATGGATTCATCTGAAAAATTGATTCCTTTCCGGTTGAACAGTAAAAAAATAGATTTCAGCAGCTTTTTGGCTTCGCACCAGGTCAGCCACTGTTTTTTGGTCCAAACGGGACCCTACGAAGCTCGGAATGACCCCAAATTTTGTACACAAGTCATACAAGACTTGTGTGACATGCTCGTCAAGACGGAACTCAATTTGAATCTCTAGAACTCAAAAAGTGGGTCCCACGGAAAAGGGTCAAATTTCGACTTTCGCCAAAATATTGAAAATTGAAGAAAGCATGCATGTTAAATTTGATGAAACTGACAGTCTCACTCAAGAACAGGTACAGGAGGATGCAGAGACTGGAATGCTGACTTGATCCACAAATGCAGACTCTGGATGTGAGAAGTGAACTTGTAACGACCTCAAATAGTCGTTTCGGGAATCGGGACCTCGATTTGCATGTCGATAATCCCAAAAGCTCCGTAAGGTCCATTATGACATGCCTGAAATTTTTTAGCTAAAACGAACTTTGTTAGATAAGTATCGGAGAAAGACATCCGTTTCGGATATTCGTTAAGGCTAAAAGAGGTTCCGGAGCTCGATTTGAGCAAATGAGCTCTGATGTGAAATCTGAAAGTTGCGTTATGTTCGTATGGTAATTTATGACCTGTAGCAACCTTAAGAAATGAAAACGGACCTCGTTTGATAGGACTTTTGATAAAGTCTCCGTTGCGGAAGTTTAAAAAGGTTAAAAGAGGTTTTCGAGCTCGATTTGAGTAAATGAACTCCGATGAGAGATCTAAGGATTCCGTTAGGTTCGTATCGTCATTTGTGACTTGTAGCAACTTTCGAATTTGGATTCCGGGGTCGTTTGATTAAAATTATTCTTGTTAAAAACTCTATATGATTTACTATTTGAAGAATAACCAACAAAGATCCCCTCATCACTTCTAGGGTCAAATTTTCCTAAGGCATCTTTCCCATTGTTGTGTATAAAACATTTGCAACCAAAAGCCTTAAGATGAGAGATATTTGGTTTTCTTTCCTTAATGACACGACCCGAAATCCGGTTGGGCCGTGCGGGCACCCGACAGCCTTCCCTAGACCCGTCAGGCGAACCCTTACCAATTAAATTAGAAAAACAAATATAACAATTCATAAATAAGGATAAGACTTAAAAAAACACACAGACATATTGACACTTCTAAGCTGTACGAAAGAAAATTACAGCTAACTACCCAACATACTAAGTTTAGGGCTATCCAGACTAGACATCTAAGAGTACAAAAGAAGACAAATACCTCCTGAAGGGAGCAAATGCAACTGAAATAATAACCAATAAACTGGTGGCCATCCGGAATAAAAGCTGGCTTACCCTGACAGCTGAAGTCGTCTTCGCTCCTTCACAACGTGGCAAACTCAATCCCGGAGCAAACCTGCCGAAACGAAATAGATAGACAAGAAACAAATAACAAACAAGGGTGAGTCAAAAGGACTCAATAAGTGGGGCAGACTAGCCACCTCAAAGAATAGGATAGCTAGCAAGGAAGAAGAAAAACAGATAAATTAAATCCATCTTATTTGAACTATAAACAGGCAAAGCCAAATAATAACTGAAAACACGTATGGAATCATACACAGCCAGGGACATAAGGTAGACAGAACATATAGTTATCCTAAACATGTCGAAAATCAGAAATACATCATGTTGCGGCGTGCAACCCGATGCGTATATTTATACTGTTGCGGCGTGCAACCCAATCCGTATATTTATACTGTTGCGGCGTGCAACCCGATCAGATCCATGTATTTATATTGTCGCGACGTGCAACCCGAGATACGAGCCAGAAATATATAGGAAAACTGAGATACGGTATACATACCGCATATATAAAACAAAACACGATAGTCACACAATAGTCAGCACGCGGTGCAATGAAATGGGATGAATGCAGTATGATGCAATGGTGTCACATGTGCCAAATAGATGGAGCGGAATCCTCCTGCTCCGGGGGCGGAATCCTCCTACCCTCAATATGATGCAATGGAGCGGAATCCTCCTGCTCTGAGGGCGGAATCCTCCTACCCTCAATATAATGCAATGGAGCAGAATCCTCCTGCTCCGAGGGCGGAATCCTCCTACCCTCAATATGATGCAATGGAGCGGAATCCTCCTGCTTCGAGGGCGGAATCCTCCTGCTCCGAGGGCGAAATCCTCCTACTCCGAGGGCGGAATCCTCCTACTCCGTGGGCGGAATCCTCCTACCCTCAATATGATGTAATGGAGCGGAATCCTCCTGCCCCGAGGGCGGAATCCTCCTACCCTCAATATGATGCAATGGAGCCCAATCCTCCTGCTCCGAGAGCGGACTCCTCCTACCCTCAATATGATGCAATAGAGCGGAATCCTCCTGCTCCGAGGGCAGAATCCTCCTACCCTCAATATGATGCAATGGAGGGGAATCCTCCTACTCCGGGGGCGGAATCCTCCTACCGTCAATATGATGTAATGGAGCGGAATCTTCCTGCTCCGAGGGCGGAATCCTCCGACCCTCAATATGATGCAATGTGCATACGAATACAACATGATGGAATAATAACCCATCACCAGCGCGAGACTCTCATCGACAGCTGGAAAGTATATACCAACTCACAGCCAAAGTACAATACTCAAACTCTCAATACAATACCAATAACAGGACATAACATATAATATAAAATATCAATCCAAAACTAAGGCGTAATGAGTACGCCTATCGGCAGCTACACACGTAAGAAACACGTGGTAGAAAATCCATGAGGCCAGGTGCCTCCAAAGAAATGGATATAAATACTTACGTCTTTCAAAGTTAACACTGCTGCCCAACAACCGCTTTATTCTTTGGTTCCATTGCCAAACGATCCCACAGTGTTCAATAAGCAGAAAAATATATCACATTAGGCTAAAGGCTTCATTCCTCACATCATAGGGCAATCCAGGTAGGAACCTGATACCCTATTCGGATACGCAATACGCAGGCCAGGCCTATGTATAGGGTTTAAGGTCACGTAACCAAACCCTAAATAAATTACATTTATATGTTGCCCATAACTCACTGAGTACAAATATATAATTAATTTCATTATTGGGGTCCATTTGACCCTTTAAACTATTAATTGAACTTATTAATACGATGTCTAATATTCCAAGTTTTACCGTTAAAATATATTTAAACACACGTAATAAACTCAAATAATATATTAGCATCATTACCTGAATGTTTCAGGGTGAAAGATCTACTTTCTCCGGCCCCTTTTCTTATTTTCTGGCATTTTTTTCTGATAATTTTCTCTGTTTCTCATTTTTCTGATTCTGCTCATTTTCGTTCTGCTTGTGCTCCCTTTTCCTTACGAATGAAATGTCAAGGGATTAAGATCCCTTTGACCACCGCCTACTCATTTTATTTTTTGTCATTTTCCCTTTTTTTTTCTTTTAAAATTCGCTGTTACGGTAAAAATTAAAACGGTACCCTACGATATTCGAAATAATCCCAACTTTTGCATACAAGTTATACAAAATATATGTAACATACTCGCGAAGGCGGATCTCAAATTGGACTCCCAAAACTCAAGATGCGAATTTAAATAGAAAAAGTCAAATTATTTAACTTTCGGCATTTTAGCGGAAACTAGCCGAACAACATCGAAATTCACTTTCGAAAGTTTACAAAAATCACAAATCATACGAACCTAACGGCGCTTTCGGATTTCGAATCGGAGCTCATTCGGCAAAACCGAGCTCGAAAATCTCTTTTTACTATTTATCGCCAATAAAAACTGAAACCTTCTTCCGATGCCTACCAAACAAGGTATGATTTAGTTCAAATTTTACACACAGGTTCTAATGGACATTACGAATATTTTAAGATTATCGGCACGCCAATCAGAGTCCTAGCTTCCGAAATGACTGACCGAGGTCGCTTCATTCTCCTCCACTTAAACTCTCGTTCGTCCTCGAACGAGCCTAAATCTAAAGCAAGAATTACACAGATAACAAGAGAACTTGCACAACCTTCATAAACTACTCCACAGACATTATCTCATAATTACAGAATCAGAATTATAACACGCACATCAAACTCTTGGATAAAACATATTTGGATAATATGATAACATCATTGCCCAACTTATTCGGACTAAGCCAACACTTTCTCAATCATGAGAGAGGAGTTTTATATTTTTGAAACAAAGATACACGAAACTTTGAATGGGTTAAGATGATTCAGCCGATAATTACCTCTTCGATATACCTTTCGATATAGGACAGGTCAATGGAACTAAGAATTAGCTTACGCTTCAGCAACGCCTTAGAGATTTAATATTATGATTCGGTATCAATTGGAGGAAGACTCCTCCACTTAAAGCATAAACTCATACAACTAATTTAAATAGAAAGTCATCCTCACACAACCTGCTGGATTAAAGAAGACCTAGCTAAAAGCTAAACATAGGCAGACCTAAACTACCAAACTACCCTTTCGAGTTGCCAACTAGCTGCAACTCTCGAGTTCACAACTCCATACCTTTGCCGTAAACACCACCGCCCGATGGATGGTACTTCTATATAAAAATTTCGGCAGAGTTTCCCCTGAAACTGGATGATCTGCAAAAACAGAACCAGCACTATACTATACATGGGAATGGATACCCAGATAAACTGATACCCAAAACAATAATATGCTTACCCGGTTACAATAACACGTACTCTGGCTCAACACAGGGAACATCACAAGCAGGCTACCAACTGCCCAAACTTACCAGTGCCGAACAAAGAAGAGATGGCAATGGACTGAGGATAGAAATAATTAGAGCTTCAGGAATCTCATCTTTTTATTTGCTTGGCTACCAAAGCTAGACTACTTCCGAATCAGGCGAGCCAAAGAATCGCAATTGAAGAGATAGACATTAAATAAGCTTTATGGAAAAACAACCATACCAATTTAACCTCCAAATAAGAAGGAAACTCTGATAATTTACCAGAAAATCCTTTTATAACCCAGATAAGCTCATAGGATAACATGACTTTACTAGCGTTTTGAACCAAGAGGAGATACGTAGATCGAATATTACTCACTAATCACTTTGCACCGGAAGAGATGATAACACTTTCTGATGGTGACGAATAAGAACCCCACCATCCTATCGACACTGAATTCCAAAGAGAGATAGACTGACTTGACATAATAAGAGAAAGTGGGACAACAGGATGCCAAGCAGGCAATACCGACACTCTCTCTCAAATTTCTCACATTTAACCAGATAAACTAGTACGACCTCACAAATGCCAGGAATAAATCATTCCAGAAGCTCATCCCTTGACCGCAATAAATTCTTAATCAACACGACATTAAAAAAAACCATGGAAACATAATAGGACACCTCATATCTAGATCAACCGGAAGAATCAAATATTACTCGCATATAATGGAAGAAGAAATACATGGGTGTACTACATCAGATACCTCAGCATCCTGCCAGACTGGCAGTTCATAGAACTGCCTCTGCAGCTGAGCCGAGCCGCTACCCTGATAATTACTTCTAGAAGAACCACTACTACCACGCTCTTGACCTCTACTGGATCGTGGCATTTCCCTGGTTGATTGAGAACTAAATAAAATCCCCTGCGACTTTGCAGGTGCCTGACGAGAGAAAGGATGACTGCCTACTCGCCAGAGTAACAGAAAACTCTTTAAAGGATAGCCAGACTCATGACAATGATACCACATTTTCGCTGAAAATGGAAGCTGGAAAGATTGTTGATAGCTGTAAAGAGAAGACTTAATCTGAACTTGATGAGCTACTGGCGCACTCTAAGAATCAAGTGACACAAGCTGAGATAACCTGGAAGGTGACCTCCCAAAATAATCAGAACTCTTACCTCCAAATGAGGTACCATGGTTGCCCACTAGGGCCACGGGATCTCTTGCTCTCCCGTTCTAACTCTTCCCGCTCTAACTTATGGTATGCCTCGTACCTTCGAACAATATCAACAATGACATCAAATGAAGTCCCAATCTCAATTTCTCGAGCCATCCAGGATCTCAAAGAAGGAGAAAGGTCAGCAATAAATTTTTGAATCTCTCAAAAGGCTCATGGACTAGTTCTAATGCATATTCAGCCATTCTATAGAATACAATCTCATATTCTGAAACCAACAGACTAACCGACAGGCTACCCTGTTTAATCCACTCAAACTGGAAATACTTTTCATCTCGCTCGCTACTCGAAAGGAACTTTCCACGAATCTAGAAGAAAAACCGAACCAAGTTAGCTAATAAGAGAGCGGCCCACCAATTCAAGGCTGGACCCTGAAACTGGAAAACAGAATAATACACAGAATATTGCTCGAGATAACCAACAGCCTGAAGGATATGCTGACATCATTTTATTTTTTAAAAAGAATCATGAGGTTTATCTGATGCATTGCTTAAGAATATCGGAAAGTTCAACCGCGTAAAATAATGCAACCTCTTTGGGCACTCGGATCGAACCGATACCTCAGCTGGCTAACCAGCCAGAACAATTAGAGGTACAACACATACTACCTCCGGAATATAATATACTGCAGCAATAGTAAGAACCAGAAAAGGAGCTCCCTGAGATCGAACGTCTCCATCTGCGGCAACCCGATAAGCTGCCTAGTGAATAATAGGTTTTTGCAGTATCTGCGTTGCCAAAATTCTCGTAAAAGCATCGTAGAGAGCCAAGGGAACCACAAGGCCTTGCTCCCTTACCCATCGCGAGCTCGTACAACTGGGGCCTCCATAACTAGGTCGTCAGCACGATAAAAACTCTCGGAGCTTCGTCAGTGCAAGCCCCAGGCTAGATTGCTTCGTCTTGAACTCCTACAGTTTGCCGATTTGTCGCACGAAGGTTCACAATTACAACAAAGGAATTAACGAAAATACTTTTGAATCCTAAACCGACGCACGATCAGAAATGAAGCAAGTGAAACTTCCTAAATGCCATCATAGCCTCCCGTAGATAAGTATGGACGTCTACGTACCCATCACCGAGACTCTACTAGACACTGTCTTAGTCTGGATAGACTCTAAACCGGGCTCTGATACCAACTGACAAGACCCGAAATCCGGTTGGGCCGTGCGGGCACCCGACAGCCTTCCCTAGACCCGTCGGGCGAACCCTTACCAATTAAATTACAAAAAAAAATATAACAATTCATAAATAAGGATAAGACTTAAAAAACATACAGACATATTGACACTTCTAAGCTGTACGAAAGAAAATTACAGCTAACTACCCAACATACTAAGTTTAGGGCTATCCAGACTAGACATCTAAGAGTACAAAAGAAGACAAATACCTCCTGAAGGGAGCAAAATGCAACTGAAATAATAACCAATAAACAGGTGGCCATCCAGAATAAAAGCTGGCTTACCCTGACAGCTGAAGTCGTCTTCGCTCATTCACACCGTGGCAAACTCAATCCCGGAGCAAACTTGCCGAAACGAAATAGATAGATAAGAAACAAACAACAAACAAGGGTGAGTCAAAAGGACTCAATAAGTGGGGCAGACTAGCCACCTCAAATAATAGGATAGCTAGCCAGGGAGAAGAAAAACAGATAAATTAAATCCATCTTATTTTAACTATAAACAGGCAAAGCCAAATAAGAACTGAAAACACGTATGGAATCATAAACAGACAGGGACATAAGATAGACAGAACATATAGATATCCTGAACATGTCGACAATCAGAAATACATCCTGTTGGTGCGTGCAACCCGATCCACGTATTCATACTGTTGCGGCGTGCAACCCGATGCATATATTTATACTGTTGCGGAGTGCAACCCGATCCGTATATTTATACTGTTGCGGCGTGCAACCCGATCCGATCCATGTATTTATATTGTCGCGACGTGCAACCCGGGATACGAGCCAGAAATATATAGGCAAACTGAGATACGGTATACATACCGCATATATAAAACACAACACGATAGTCACACAATAGTTAGCACGCGGTGCAATCAAATGGGATGAATGCAGTATGATGCAATGGTGTCACATGTGCCAAATAGATGGAGCGGAATCCTCCTGCTCTGGGGGCGGAATCCTCCTACCCTCAATATGATGCAATGGAGCGGAATCCTCCTGCTCCGAGGGTGGAATCCTCCTGCTCCGAGGGCGGAATCCTCCTACCCTCAATATGATGCAATGGAGCGGAATCCTCCTGCTCCGAGGGCGGAATCCTCCTACCCTCAATATGATGCAATGTGCATACGAATACAACATGATGCAATAATAACCCATCACCAGCGCGAGACTCTCATCGACAGCTGGAAAGTATATACCAACTCACAGCAAAAGTACAATACTCAGATTTTCAATGCTATACCAATAACAGGACATAACATAAAATAGATAATGTAAATCCAAAGCTAAGGTGTAAAGAGTACACCTATCGGCAGCTACACACGTAAGGAACACCTGGTAGAAAATCCACGAGGCCAGGTGCCTCCAAAGTAATGGATATAAACACTTACCTCTTCCAAAGTTAATACTGCTGCCCAACAACAGCTTTATTCTTTGGTTCCACTGCCAAACGATCCCACTGTGTTCAATAAGCAGAAAAATATATCACATTAGGCTAAAGGCTTCATTCCTCACATCTTAGGGCAATCCAGGTAGGAACCTGATACCCTATTCGCATATGCAATACGCAGGCCAGGCCTATGTACAGGGTTTAAGGTCAAGTAACCAAACCCTAAATAAATTACATTTATATGTTGCCCATAACTCACTGAGTACAAATATATAATTAATTTTATTATTGGGGTCCATTTGACCCTTTAAACTATTAATGGAACTTATTAATACGATGTCTAATATTCCAAGTTTTACCGTTAAAATATATTTAAACACACGTAATAAACTCAAATAATATATTAGGATCATTACCTGAATGTTTCAGGGTGAAAATTCTACTTGTCTCCGGCCCCTTTTCTTATTTTCTGGCATTTTCTTCTGATAATTTTCTCTGTTTCTCATTTTTCTGATTCTGCTCATTTTCGTTCTGCTTGTGCTCCCTTTTCCTTATGAATGAAATGTCCAGGGATTAAGATCCCTTTGACCACCGCCTACTCATTCTATTTTTTGTCATTTTCCCCTTTTTTTCTTTTAAAATTTGCTGTTACGGTAAAAATTAAAACGGTACCCTACGATATTCGAAATAATTCCAAATTTTGCATACAAGTTATACAAAATATATGTAACATACTCGCGAAGGCGGATCTCAAATTGGACTCCCGAAACTCAAGATGCGAATTTAAATAAAAAAAGTCAAATTATTTAACTTTCGGCATTTTAGCGGAAACTAGCCGAACAACATCGAAATTCACTTTCGAAAGATTACAAAAATCACAAATAATCATACGAATCTAACGGCGCTTTCGGATTTCTAATCGGAGCTCATTCGGCAAAACCGAGCTCGAAAATCTCTTTTTACTATCTATCGCCAATAAAAACTGAAACCTTCTTCCAATGCCTCCCAAACAAGGTCTGATTTTGCTCAAATTTTACAGACAGGTTCTAATGGACATTACGAGTATTTTAAAATTATCAGCACGCTAATCGGAGTCCTAACTTCCGAAAAGACTGACCGAGGTCGTTTCACTTAAGCAGCTCATATGGAGTCTTTTCTATTAATGGCCTTGTCATACATCTATTTATTATGTAGCATGCAGTATTAATAGCCTCAGCCTAAAAGTTTTGTGGAAGATTTCCAGATATTAGCATAGTCCTTGCCATTTAATCTAAAGTCCTATTTTTCCTTTCCACTATACTATTTTGTTGTGGAGTTCTAGGTGAAGAAAAATTGTGATTAATTACATTTTCATTACAAAAATTGAAAAACATGTGATTTTCAAATTCAGTTCCATGATTTGACCTAATAGCAACAATATGACTATCTAGAGTTCTTTGAGCTTTCTTAGCAAAAATTGAAAATGCATTAAATGCTTCTTCTTTAGATGCAAGAAATATAGTCCATGTAAATCTGGAGTAATCATCCACCAATACCATAACATACTTCTTACCTCCACGACTTATTCTCATTGGTCCACATAAATCCATATGGACCAGTTCCAAAGGTTTAGTGGTACTTACCTGTTTCTTTGGTTTGAAGGAGGATTTTACCTGCTTCCCCCTGACACATGCTTCACATACTTTTTCATCCTTAAACTTGATGTTAGGAAGACCTATCACCAAATCCATGGACACAAGTTTGTTCAATTGTGAAAGACTAGCATGTCCTAGTCTTTTGTGCCATAGGAGGGGATCATTTTGCACCACACTTAAGCAACTCAAGCTTCCATCAGATAGTGTCAGCAAGTCTACCTTGTAGATGTTTCCATGCATATTTCCCTGCAAAATAATCTCTCCAGAAGTTTGGTTAGTCACAGTGCATCCAGTAGATGAGAAATTAACATTACTACCTTTGTCACACAATTGAGATATACTCAATAAGCAATGCTTCAGCCCATCTACTAAAAATACATTGTCTATACTATGTGAATCAGACCTACCTACCTTTTCAATGCCAATTATTTCCCCTTTTCTTACCATTACCGAAGGAAACACTTCATCCTTGAAAGGCTGAGAGTGAAAGGAACAGTTCCTTATGTCCTGTCATGTGCCTTGAGCAACCACTGTCCATGTACCATTTGTGGTTCCTCTCCTTCACTCTAGCCTGCACAAAAAAAAAAAAAAAACTAGGGGTTAATTTTAAGAACCCAAACTAGTTGGGTTCCTTTCCTTTAGAAAAAGGATGAATCTGATCTCTCCTAGCCCAGAATGGTAATGGTTTCTTTGTGTGAATAATTTTCTTTCTTACAGAATTTGAACAGGTTTATAGGATCTGTTCCTCTGTGCAGCCATTTTTAAAGATTGGCAATTTTCTTTCCGGTGACCAGTGTTCCCACAATGAGTGCATAGCCAGTTTTCAGGAAGTGATAAGTACTTACTCTTTGGATCCCATCTGGATGAAAACTGTGCTTTCATGAATCCAATACCCTTCCTGTTACTACTATGATTTTCCTGTAACCATTCTAGTGCTTCAGAAGACTTGTTCCATTTTACAGTTTTTCCTTGCTCCATTTTTGTTTTCACCAAGTCTTCTTCCAAAGATCTTATCTTCTCATCCTTTTTGCACAATTCATCAATTGTAACTTTCAGTTTCTCTTCAGCAATAATCTGATGAGAATTAGCAATACCTTTACCCTTTTCAACTGTTTTAACATTTTCTAATTCCTGAACAGTTGATTCAAGTGTGAGGACCTGTTCCTAAAGCATGCTAATCTTTCTTTTCAGAAAGTCATTTTTAATTACTGCCTCTTTGCATTCTGCTCCTAAACTATCAATTTCATC
The DNA here is from genome assembly GCA_029990175.1 of Petunia secreta. Taxonomy (NCBI): domain Eukaryota; kingdom Viridiplantae; phylum Streptophyta; class Magnoliopsida; order Solanales; family Solanaceae; genus Petunia; species Petunia secreta. The sequence goes on along the minus strand of JARKIP010000010.1, from coordinate 10,679,256 downwards.
ATGCAGTTGATGGTTGCCATCCCTTAGAGATTTAAATTCATTTAACACAGTATGAAATACTTTAACTAATTTCTCTCTAGGCATGCTTTTCACATCTTGTCTAAGTTTAGAAACAAATAGCTCAGCATCTTCTTCATTATCTGAGTCTTCAAGAGCCATTAGAGCAAGATACTCATCCAGATCATCATCAGATACTTCAACCTCACTATCTTGCCATCCTACAACCATTGCTTTGGGATTTTCACTTTTCTTACGGACCTGTTCCGTAGCCTTTTTCCTTTCCTCAATATATCTCTTCCTCCATTCTCCTTCCTTGATTGGACATTTGCTGATGTAGTGCTACGTGCTTCCACATTTGTAGCATTCTCCAGCTTGTTTCATGTTAGAAGACCTACCCTGTCCACTAATCCCCTTTTCCTTAATCAAATATTTCTGAACACTTTTAGCGATAAGGACCAGTTCCTTATCATCAATAAGCTTATCAACAGTAGTCAAGGCTAGATTAGGTTCAGTTTTAACTGGTACTCCTATATTTTTAACCTTTTTCCTTAGTTCATAAGTCTTTAAATTACCAATAAGCTCATCTAAGGATAAAGTGGTTAGATCCTTGCTTTCTATGATAGCACAAGCTTTGATCTCCCAAGAGTCTGGAAGAACCCTAGTTAGGATCTTTTCTACTCTATCTTCCATGTTAAAACCATTCCCAAAGAAATAAGTTTAGATGCAATGGCATTAAATCTAGTATACATTTCAGAGATTGATTCTTCTTCTTTCATTTTAAAACTTTCATATTCAACAAAAAGAAGTGTACCTCTAGACCTTTTTACCTGACTTGTTCCTTCATGCGCAACTTGTAGAGCATCCCAAATTTCCTTTGCAGTGGTATACCCTCTGATTCTAGTGCACTCATCAGGACTGAGTCCACCAACAAGCCACTTCCTATCTTTTGCATTCTTTTCCCATTGCCTTATGTCTTCAGCATTGCATTCTTTCCTGGTTTTGGGAACATCATTTCCCTCAGCATCCTTCTTCATTGGAATCATGGGACCCTCAGTCACTATGTCCCATAATTCATAGTCATCAGCTTGAGGATGATCATGCATCCTTTCCTTCCACCATGAATAATACTTTCCATTGCACAAGGGTGCTCTAACCATTGACTGACCCTCACTGTTCTCTCGTGATGTACTCATCTAATCCTAGGTGTTAGCCTTTTCAAGGATAATCCGCTCTGATACCAATTGTTATTTCCCAATATACACCACTTTACTGTTTTGAGGACCAGTTCCCTAAGATGTGTTCCTTAACTATGTTACGTGCGGAATTCAAACTATAAGTAAATGAACACCAAATATTAGCGTAGAAAAACCCCTTGAACTCGGGATCAAAAAACCACGACCTACTCTTCCATGTAGGATTTCAACTTCACTATGTAAAAGACTCACTTGGTTACAAGACTACCTTCTTACTACCCTAGGACTAACTCTAATCCTTTAGTGACCTCTTTTCATGATCAGTGAAGCTGTGTCAAGTACACGAGTTGAACCAGAAAGATACAACTCGATTATGCTTACTACAATTGAACTAAGACTGAACTTTTACAAGACTCAATCTAAGGAACAGGTTCTAACTTAGTTCCACTGTAGCTTACTGATTACACAAATAAGATAATGACTCTTTTAAGCTTTGCTCGATTCTCTCTGTATTTGTGCACGCTTCAGTGGCTGATATGCTCTTCGTTTTATAGCTCCAGCAGCCAAGAAGTCTTGAGTAATTAGAAATCCAAAGCTCCCAAGAGTTTGAGTCCTAATTGGATTCTTCTCTTTAAGCATCCAGATCTTCTATCATTTATCCTTTATTTATGCAATCTTTTCATATCACGTTTAGACCTGCATAATTATCAAGATAAGTATTAGTCTAAGGATAATTAACAATATCTCAACTTAAACGATTTTGCATGGATTATCTATTTAGCTGGAGTGATTTAAAGGAACAGGTCCTTTGAATCCGTTCCTTAATCATCAGTCAAAACTCCAAGCTTATTCAAGCAAACAATCACTAAAAGTGGAAAGAATATATATATATAATCATCATTGTTATTTCTATTTGGTATACAACAACAACATACCCAGTGATATCCCACAAAATAGAGTTTGTGTAGGGTGATATATATATATATATATATATATATATATATATATATATATATAGGTCTAAAAAAGAGTTATGCGACAAGTTCTATGGCCAAGAAAGCCTCTCCTTTGGCCTGTTTTTGCTCGCTTTGTTCGTTTTCTTTTTTCTCGTTTCTTGGCTTTTTTCTAGGTATGAAAACTAGAATCAACTTAATTACTAATTGTGTAATAATTGCACAGTAATGGAGAAATAAAATAGACAGAATAAGCTTAACAAAAATCAACTAAAAAGACTATATAAAGCTATGAAAATTTTTCATATATATCCAGTTCCATCTAGACCTCATGAAGTCTTCCTCTCTATTTTCCTTAGCATGTTCTTTTTATCTTCAAACTCTCTTGGGTTTCAGATATAGCAGACGTCAAGGAAGGATGGAGATATGATATTTAGGAATAAAAAAAGAATTCTTGGTGTACCGGAAAGGGGCAGTCCAAAAAGTTTAAGACGCTAAGCTTGAAGAATATCCACATTACCTCGGATGTGCTGTAACATATGTGGAGGCTTGAATCACTCCCGTAGTCCCATATATACCTTGTGGAAAAACAATTGAATTTTGAAATTTATTTTTATTTTATTTTTAATTGAAAAAGAAGAAGATATATGTAATCTCTCCTTTATATACTTGTGCTCTCTTTTTCTTTTTTCTCGGACTGCATTATCTATGATTGAAATGACCATAGGTAGTCATTTTGGGAGTTAGGACTCCGATTGGTATGCTGATAATTTTAAAAACTATATAAGATCTATTATTACTCGCCTATAGAATTTGAGCTGATTCGGACCTCGTTTGGTAAGATTTTTGAGAAGGTTTCCTTTTCAGTTGCCGGTTAAGCTTAAAAGAGGTTTTCGAGCTCGATTTGAGCAAATGAGCTCCAGTTTGAAATTCAAGAGTTGTGTTAGGATCGTATAGTTATTTGTGACCTGTAGCAACTTTCGAAAGTTAATTCTGAGGTCGTTCAGTCAGTTTCCTAAATCCGAAAGTTATGAAATCGAGCTCTTACCATGGGAGCCGTATTATGAGTTTCGTAGATTCGATTCAAGTCCTGTCTTTGCGAGCATGTCACAAAAGTCTTGTATTGACTTGTGCACAAAATTCAGGGTCATTCCGAGCTTTGTAGAGTTTCGTTTGGACCCAAAAATCAGCAACAGCTGGCGCTGGTGCAATTTTTTTGTCATTAAAAAATCATTTAGTGGGGTACAAAAGGCAGCAGTGACCCCTTTACTAACTTGATTTCAGCCAGGATTAGTCGGTTCAAAGCTTAGATTTTGATACTAAATCATCCTATAACATCAGGTAATTATCTTAATTAATTAATTATGTTATATCGATGATTGAAAGCTAGAATTTCTTGTTTTTTTTTTTTAAATTTAAACACCCCTGGGAGGGCTATTTTATTGATAACCAATGCAGTTACATCAGTGGAAGTTTAAGGAGAGTTGAGGTACATTCCACCAACAACTGCTTTCAACTACAGAACACTAACTTAGATAGAAGTTGGACTTAGCATACCTAAGTCTAATACTAGGAATTTGCTTCTTATCTGAAAGATAGAATCCTACTGCTTGACTAGGGAGCTGTTGCCATTCAGAGTACCATTTTTCCTCCTTTTGACTTGCTCCTAACTTTGCCAAACTGTCTGCCACAAAGTTTTTTTCCTTTAAGACGTGATTAACAGTCACATTCCCTTGAGCCAACATTTCAACTAAGCGTTGAATACATTATCTCAATTTTAGGTTCTTTCTGTTATCCTTATTCACCGTATCTTCAATCAACTTGGAGTCAAATTCCAGAATGCAAGTGTTGAAATTATTATCTAGACACAATTGTAGTCCAATCTTTGCAGTACATGCCTCAGCTTGGTTGTTAGAAGTGCACTAAATAGATGCTGAGAAAGCCATGATTAAATTTGCCAGATTATCTCTCAAAATCCCTCCTATCCCTGTATTATCTTTTGAGAAGCTCCCATCTGTGTTTACTTTGACAGTGTGTAGGAGGTTTAATCCATTTTACAATTTTTGAAATTGGAATTGGTTTAAACCTCTCAACACTTGAGCATAATTGGTGCCAAGACTCATCTATCTTACAACTGGGAAAAGAGAGCGGTACTACCTGCTTAATATTCCACCAAATTTATTATTCCATTTTTCTGAACCATATCTTCTTTTGATCCCCATATTTGAAACTACATCTCTGCTTCCATATTTCTCAACACACTATTTTAGGGGTCACCTGCAACACCAGCTTGTGAACTCTATTTCTTGCCCTCTTATCCCACCAGTCAAGCAATTTTCTCTCAATCCTACACCTTCTATGTGGAATACCCACAGCACCTCCAAATACCTTCCACACATGTTCAGCCGCCTCACTCTCCACAGACCCATGATGTATTGTCTCTCTTTTTCTCTCTTTGAAACACATACAACATGAGATAATATTGTTCCCAAATATACTTTGGATATCATCAAACGAAAGCTTCTTTTGGATCAATCTCCAAACTAAAAATGACATTTTAAAAGGTAGTTTGTTGAACCACACCTTACTCAACAGCCTATGCTATGTAATACATTGAAGAGCAGATTTGTGGTAAATTTTCCATCCACACCAGGGTTCCAGATAGCATAGTCATCTTTGTCACCATCTCCATTGTGTATTTGTTCCACTACCCGAGTCACTGAAGTAGGCACAACACTTTGCAGCTTCTCATTGTTCCAGTGTCCATCTGTGATGAATTCCTGCACTCTCTGCTTTGCTGAAATGCTTGGACTAGTAGCCAAAGGTGCTAAAGCACCCTTACCAGTCCAATTATCCCACCACATACTAGAATTTCCTCTATTCACTTTCCATATGATAATTTTTTCAGCATTCTCCCAAACTTGCAGCAGTTTTCCCCATGAATGAGACTATCTGGAGCAACTAGCTTTGGCAACTGGATGTTGTCTCAAGCAGTACTTTGCTTTCAAAATATTTGCCCATAGTGATCCCTCTATTCTGAATTTCTACCATCTTTTGTAAGCAAATGAGTCAGCTATCTACGAATGTCCTTGATACCAATGCCTCATTCATTCTTGGTACAACATAACTTTGCCCAGGAACTCCAATGGTACCTGCTTTTCTCTTGTTCTGAGCTACAGAAGAAATTAGCAAGGTGGCTCTATATCAGTTTTAAGATGTTTTTTGGAGGGTTCCTAGCTGCCAAATTATAGATTGGTATTGACATTAAGATATGCTGAATAAGAGTAATCTTGCGTCCATAAGATAAGTACCTACATTGCCATCCTGATATTCTCTTCACAATTTTAGATACTAATCCATCAAAGTAATTAAGCTTTTTCCTTCCTGCACATAGCGGACACCCCAGATATGAGAAGGGGAATTGCATATGTTTGAATCCTGTCTTATCAATAATTCTGTTGACCGTAGAGATTGAAGTCTTTATTGCTGTACAGAAGAAACTCTTTTCTTCATTCACTTTTTGCCCTGAACTTCTTTCATATAACCTTATTTGCTTCATAACTAACTTAATAGATTTGCTCTTTCCTCAACTAAATATTACTATGTCATCTGCATATGCTAAATGTGTGATCTGAGGACCCCTGGAGTTCACACTGAAGGGCACAAACTTTGGATGCTCCAACAGGTTATTGAGTAACCTAGACAGTACCTCAGTATCAATTATGAACAGTGATGGAGAGAGTGGATATCTCCCTGCTTTAAACCTTGAGAAGAAGTGAAAAAGCCTTTCTTTGCCCCATTGACAATAATGATATACCATACCCCTGATATAATATTCCAGACAGAATCAATAAACCATGAACCAAACTTATCAAGAACTGCCCTTAAGAAGGTCCATGACGGTCTGTCATAAGCTTTGGCCATGTCCAGCTTAATGATAACATTTCCTCCCTTGTTAGGCTGAGATATTCCATGAACAATTTAATGAGCCAATAGAATATTATCTGTAATTTTCCTACCCTTCACAAACCCACTCTGATTTTCTGATATCAATCTAGGAAGTAAAGGAATTAATCTCTTAGCAAGCACTTTAGAAAAGATTTTTGCTGAAAAATTGCTTAGACTGATTGGCCTTAAATCAGCAAAGGTTGCAGGGGAATCAACTTAGGAAGCAGCCCAAGAAAGGTGTGAGAAAAGAACCTAGTCAACGTACTACCTCTGAAGAACTGTTGAACAAACTCAACCACATCAGTTTTAACTATCTCCCAACACTTTTGATAGAAGTTACCATTGTAACTATCCAGACCTGCTGAACCTGCAAGGCTTATTTGAAACACAGCTTCTCTCACCTACTTCTCATCTGGTATAGAAGATATACATAATTTATCTTCCTCTGATATGCATGAAGGAATGCAACCCAATACTGACACATCTACCTTACCAGCCTGCAAATTAAAGAGCTTTGATAAATGCCTCACACCTGCTTTAAAAATTCTATCATCACCTTTTATACATTTCCCTTTATGGTTTTTAATTCTGTTCAATTAAAGTTTCTTGAAATTGAATTGGAAATTGGTTAGGACCGTAAAAATTATGAAATTGGAAAATTTGATGAAATTGAATTCGAATATGAAAAATAATAATACCATTGGACTCGTGGATTATGAAGAGTCCAAAAATAGATGTTTTATGGGTTTTCAACTAAGCCCGGCTTAGGTGTATTTTAGTAATTTTTCTCTTTCTCCCTCAAAACGTTAAATTATCATCTTTCGGGCAATTATATGTGCGTTTGAATTTATTTGGCTTAGAGAAGGATATTTCTAAGGGACGTCGGGCAGGAAAAGAGGTTGCAGAGTAGCATTATCGGCCTAGGACTAAAGGTCGGTGATTTTATCGGCTTCTTTGACGGCCTTTGACCTTTCGGAAGATCTATTCACGCATTCTTTACATGAACAGCTGCAAATAGAGCGTACTTACTACGCCACTGCCTTGTTATGTATTTTCTGGTTGTATCATATTGAGGGTAAGAGGATTTTACCCTAGGAGTAGGAGGATTTCGCTCCTTGCATCATATTGAGAGTAGGAGGATTTCGCTCTATTCATTGAACAAATATTGACCCTATTGTATTATGATTGCATTCATTCCATATCCTTGTACGTTGTATATGACTGCTACTTACCTATATGTATATTTTATCGGTTCTATGTCGCTACTTGCAATTTCCCCTAGCAAATTTAAATATTTTTCGAGTTAAGTGGTTATTCCTCACCTACTGAGACCTTATGAGTCACTCCCTACCTGTTTCTTATGTTGTATTTCATTCCAGAAAATTCCACTCCCAGATCCAATCTGCCGCAGCATGATTGAGGAGTAAGACCCTTCTCTAGCTGTCTATGGTGAGCCAGTTTGTTCATTGAAGCCACCGGTTGTAGATATTCTAGTTTTATCTCATCTTTCTCCGTTGGGGAAATGTGCTTATCGTTTGGACTTCATTGATGTCATATCTGGAAGCCTCTAGACTTATGTATTTTGGATAGTAGCTGTATTTACTCAGGAAACTTGTAAATATGTCAGTTTATATATAATATGCGTCTCACTATGTTATTTAGATTGATTCTCTAATATTTCCAAGAAAACTTTGTGTTATCTAAATTGTTTCAGATTGTATATCTTGGTTTAAGCCTATAGGGTTCGCCCAACGAGTCTAGGGAGGTAGTCGGGTGCCCCACGGTCCATCTGGAAATTTGGGTCGTGGCAATGATTTGATAGGTAACGTAATGAAGGTAGAAAAACACTAATATCATCACTTAAAGATAATTGTGAATTGTAATTTCTGTTTTGTTAATATTCTTAAAAAGTAAGTCAAATATGCCTCAAATGCAAGTTAGATCTTTGGCTTATCGATATTCATCATTGTTAAAATGAGATAGATTTTAGAAAATCTTCACATTGATAAGGTTTTTGAGGAAGGAAGTTCATGGTTCTATAATGACCAAAAAAGAAGAAAATAGCCTTGATTTTTATAGAAGATCAATTAACATTGCAAAGGCACACTACATCTAGGAACAAAATTATTATATGGAACATTCAAAATCCAAAATTGATCCAAAATTGATGAATTCCTCATTTAAATTAAGTTAGAGTATTCTTAGTAATACTAGTGTTTATATGAATCTACTTTCTAGGTCTTCTTATTATTTAAATACTTGAAAAGAATCTTAGATTAATGAGGTTTCCCCGATCACTCGATGCCCATATAAATGTTGTAGTTATTGTTATATCTTGGCTAGGATTTATTTTCCTTTCTTGGTTTGGGCTTTATAATAATACATTGGCATGCCCAAGGTCTATTTAACATTCTCATATCCAAGGTCTATTTAAACCCTCTTTCTTATTTATGGAAAATCCATTTAGTTCTCTTATTTTATTTTTCATCAGTACTATACTTCACTTGCACTAGTCACTAAAACAATGTCTACAACTTGTATAACTTTATTGTCTAAATGTACTATTTTGCCTCGGAAAGTTCATCCCTTCAAAACCTCAAATTGTCCGTCTCCGATCTACCGATGCTCTCAGTTCACTTCATTAAAAATGGTTGTCTGTTTACCAATCCCCAATTTTCAATCCCGCAAGAACAAAAAAAATTGCATTTTGGCTACAATTGAAAAACATGTACATAGGGCAGCAATACGATCGGCGACTCGCTGAATCACCGGCTGAAGAAAAGCCATCCGCTTGAGGAGGAGCGAGTTCAAGAGCTCAAGACCATTCTACTTAACCAAAAGGGTGGACCGCCGCATCAGATGCTGGAAGCATTCGGCGGCTCTGCAGAGTAATGGCGAGCCCGCCGGTACTCACCGTGAGCTCAGAAAATCTGCGGTAAATTGGAGATGTCCGCCGCTTGGAACTCAATCCCGCTGGACCTGCACAGCTGAAAAAGATAAGAAGAGTTAGAAGCCATCTTTGGCGGCCGTGCACTTCAGTAGGCGACGGCCTGATGAAAATAGGGCGAAAAGGGCAAGCTTGTTATTATTAGACTAGTTTTCAAAACCATGCCTATAAATAGCCTATTATGCCTCTACGGAAGATATACCTTTTTCAGCTTAGAATATTGGTTATTGTACTTTATAATTGACACGACTCGAATTCTGGGTTAGGCCGTGCTGGCACCCGACCATCTCCCCTAAACCTGTCGGGCGACCCTATTGACTGAATCGATATAAATTGTGAAGAATTACCTTAAAATGAAAAAATGAACCAAATTTTAACAACATAAGATAACTCTCAAGGATAGACAAACATACAAGCTGTCTAAAAAATACAACTAACTACTCAGAATACACAGTTTTAAAGGTTTCTAGATAAGACATCTAAGAAGGCCAAAAGATATACACACCTCCCGAAGAGAGCAAAACTAAGGAAAACTGTAATATCTGAAGTTGGTGGATGCAAAGAATAGGACGGCTCACTGTAGACAGCTGAAAACGTACTACTCCTCAATCACGACGCGACTGGCTGGGTCCTGGAGCAGAATCTATCGAACGAAAGAAAACACAAGAATAAATAGGGGTGAGTCATAAGGACTCAATAAGTGGGGCAGACTAGCCACTTCAAAGAATAGGATAGCTAGCCAGGGACAAGAAACAGATAAACCAAATTCCTCTTATTTAAATTATAAAAAAAAAACAGAGCCAGATAATAACCGGAAACACGTATGAAACCATAAACTCAACCAGGAATATGAGCCAGAAACATATCAACAAATAAGCAATGCACATATAAGTAGAACAGTAGTCATGTGCAGAAAATCTACACAATAGTATGAAATGAAATGCAATGAGATGAAATGAAATGAAATGAAATTAGATGCAAAGGGTTACATGTGCCCGTAATCCCATCCCGAAGCAGAATACTCCTGCATTCGAGGGGAATCCAATATGCTAACCAACTGGAGCAGAATACTCCTGCTCTTGGGACTGAATACTTCTGCACCCGATATAATATAAACCAGAGGCAGAATACTCCTGCACTCTCCTAGGGCAGAATACTGCTGCACCCGATAAAATGTAAAGCTGAGGCGGAATACTCCTGCACTCAGTGTAATATGAAATGTAATGCATATGAATGCAATGTGATGCAATAATAACCCTTCACCGGGGCGGGACTCTCATCGACAGCCGGGAAGTAGATGCCAACTCAAAGCCACAGTACAATACTCAGATTCTCAATGCAATACCAATAACAGGACATAACATATAAATAGAATGTAAATTCAATGATAAGGTGTAATGAGTACGCCTATCGGTAGATACACACGTAAGGAACACGTGGTAGACAATCCACGAGGCCAAGTGCCTCCAAAGAAATGGATATAAACACTTACCGTATTCCAAAGCTAGCCCTGCTACTCAACAACTGCTTTTTCCTTTGGATTAACTGTCAAACGATATCGCTCTATTCAATAAGCAGAAAAATTGTATCAAATAAAGCTAAAGGCTTCATTCCTTATGTCTTAGGGCAATCCAGTTAGGAACCTGATACCCTTTTCGCATACGCAATACGCAGGCCAGGCCTATGTACAGGGTTCAAAGTCCCATAACCAAACCCTAAATTACATTTATATGTTGCCCATAACTCACTGAGTACGAATATATAATCATTTCCATCATCGGGGTCTAATTGACCCTTTAAACTATCAATTTAAGTCATTAGGGCGATGTCTAATATCCGTATTTTTACCGTAAAAATATATTCAAACACACGTAATAAGCTAAGATAATGAGTTAACATCATTACCTGGAGATATGAGGTAGCAATTCCACTATTTTTCCACCTCTTTTTCCCTTTTCTCCTCTTTCTTTTCTAACTTTTCTTTTCTCTGTTTATGTTGTATGTTTCTGCGTCCATATTGAGTTGCTACTGCTGCTAAGGGATTTAATCCCTTAGCTAACCGACATCATAATTTTTTTTAAATTCGCTACGACGATTAAAATTAAAATGGAACCCTAGAGAAGTCGAAATGATCCCACATTTTTCAAGTAAGTTATAAAAAATATATGTAACATACTTGCTAAGGCAAACCTCAAATCGGACTTCCGAAACTCCAGATATGAATTAAAAGGAAAAAGGACCAAATTATTAATTCTTTCGGAACTTTAGCCGAAATCAACCGAACAACCTCGAAACTTACTTCAAAAATTCACATATAATATAAATGACCATACGAACCTAGCGACGCTTTCAGATTTCGAATCGGAGCTCATTCACAAAATTTGTGCTCGAAAACCTCTTTTTTACGATTTATCACTAACGAAAACCGAAACCTTCTTCCGATGCCTACCAAACGAGGTCTAATTTGCCTCAAATTTCACAGACAAGTCGGGATGGTCCTTACGAAGCTTTTAAAGTTGACGGCACGTCAATTGGGGTCCAAATTCCCGAAATGGCTACTTAAGGTCGTTTCATTCTCCTCTATTTAGACTCTCATTCGTCCTCGAACGAGCAAGAGTCCAAAATAGATTTCACACCTCTAATGAAAATGCTTACACAAATTTTCAATGACATTTACTACAAAACCAAAATCATATACAATGATAAGGGCTTTTAGGCTTTAAAGACCAAGACCAAATGTGAATCGTCGAAGAGGTAAGGATACCTTTCATGCATACTGGACTCTAGCTCCCAAGTATCCTTCTCACGAGGACGGTTATTCCATTGCACTCGAACCATCGGAATCTGCTTCGAACGAAGCTTCCGGACATCACGCACAACTATAGCAACTGGGAAATCCTCGTAGGCCAGATTCATATCTAGCTTAGCAGGGTCTAATTCGATCACTTCGAAAGGATCTCGGATACACTTCCGGAGCATCGATACATGGAAAACTGGGTGAACTGGCATAGAAGCTGGCAAGTCGAGCCGATAAGATACCTTACCAATACGCTTCTCGATACGGAAAGGGCCAATGAACATGGGACAAAGCTTTCCTTTCCTACCAAATCTCTTTACACCTCGCATCGGTGACACTTTCAGAAATACCATGTCCCCGACCTCGAACTCTAACTCTCGGCTCCTTCAGTTCGAATATGAAATCTTCCTACTCTGGGTGGTCCGTAAACGATCCTGAATAACACGAACAACATTAAGAGTCTGACGAACCATATCTGAACTCATCACCTCGACATCTCGATACTCAAACCAGCCAATAGGAGAACGACATCGACGACCATATACGGCCTCAAATGGAGCCATCTGAATAGAGGAATGGTAGCTATTATTATAAGAGAACTCTGCTAATGCCAAATGATCATCCCAGTAACCCCCGAAGTCCTGTGCACAAGCTCTCAACATGTCCTCCAGAATTTGAATAACCCGCCCGAACTGACCATCAGTCTGAGGATGGAATGCTGTGCTAAGCTGAACCTGGGTCCCCAACTCTCTCTGAAAAGACTGCCAGAATTGAGAAGTAAATTGGGAACCACGATCTGAGATTTATAGATACAAGAGTACCATGCAGCCTAACCACCTGCTCAATGAAAATCCGAGCAAATCTCTGAGCTGAATCAGTAGTCTTTACAGGGATAAAGTGAGCTGATTTAGTCAGTCTGTCGAAAATGACCCAGACTGAATCGTTGCGCCGCAGGGTCTTTGGCAAACCAACTATAAAATCCATCGTGATGTTCTCCCACTTCCACTCGGGATTTGGCAATTCCTGAGCTAACCCTGCTTGTCTCCGGTGCTCGAACTTAAGCTGCTGACAGTTCAAGCAACGAGATACATAATCAAATACATCTCTCTTCATCCCCTTCCACCAGTATGAACAGGTTAAATTGATAGTTTAAAGTGTTCATTGGACCCTGATAATGGAATTGATGATATATTCGTACTCAGGGAGTTATGGGGTACCCATTAATGCAATTTATTTAGTGTTTGGTTATGTGACTTTGAACTCTGTACATAGGCTTGGCCTGCGTATCGCGTATGTGATTAGGGTATCAGGTTCCTAACCGGATTGCCCTAAGATGTAAGGAATGAAGCCTTTAGCCTAATTTGAAATATTTTTCTTCTTATTGAAGAAGGCAGGATCGTTTTGCAGTGAATCCAAAGGATAAAGGGGTTGTTGAATTACACTTTGGAATAAAGTAAGTGTTTGTATCTATTTCTTTGGAGGCCTTTGTCCTTGTGGATATTCTACCATGTGTTCCTTACGTGTATAGCTGTCGATAGGCATACTCATTACGCCTTAGCTTTGGATTTGCATTGTATATTATATGTTATCCCTTGTTGTTGGTATTGCATTGAACATATGCGCATTGTACTTTGGTTTTGAGCTTGACATATACTTCCCGGCAATCGATGAGAGTCCCGAGCCGGTGAAGAGGTATTATTGCATATATCTCCTGATAGATGGTGAGTGGTCTCTATCCATTTCTTTGTGGCCTTATGCCTGTGGATTTGTCTATGTATGTCACTATTCATGCATAGCTGCCGATAAATTCATACTTACTATGCGGAATTTTTGAAAAGAATGATTTACACCACATGGGTTATTATTTGTTGTATTTCATGCTGGTTGGTTTGGTCTGTATTTCTGCAGGGGACCTATGTTATGGTTTAATACTGTTTACACAGATGGCTCGTTCTACACGCTTGTAGGAGGATGTATGCCTATATAGTTGGCTCGACCTGTAGGCCGCATGGGGTATACATCACATGAGGTTTGCTCCACATGCATGCCTATGCGGGTTCTATATGGTGGGCTCGTCCTACACGCTTATCTCGACCTGCATGCCACGGGGGGTATACATCACATGAAGTTGGCTCGACATGCGTGCCTATATGGGTTCTATATGGTGGGTTCGTCCTACACGCTTGTAGGAGGATGTATTCCTATATGGTTGGCTCGACCTGCATGCCGCAGGGGGTATACATCACATAAGGTTGGCTCGACATGCGTGCCTACATAGGTTCTACATGGTGGGCTCGTTCTACATGCTTGTAGAAGGATGTATGCCTATATGGTTGGCCCGGCCTTCACGCCGCAAGGGGTATACATCACATGAGGTTGGCTCGACATGCGTGCCTACATGGGTTCTATATGGTGGGCTCGTCCTACACGCTTGTAGGAGGATGTATGTATATATGCTTGGCTCAACCTGCACGCTGTAGGGGGGATACATCACATGAGGTTGGCTCGACATGCGTGCCTACATGGGTTCTATATGATTGGCTTGGCCTATACGCCTGTAGGGGATATATATCATAGTCCCGCGTCGGAGATGGGTATCAGACATATGTAACTGCATTGTATCATACCGCATTCATCCCTTTTCATTGCACCGTATGCTGAGTATTGTGTGACTATCGTGCTGTGTTTTGTGTATGCGGTACGTATACCATGTTGTGGACATATTTCAGTTTGCCTATGCATTTCGGGCTATTTTGTAATTAGTTTATATGCCTTAGTTATATGTGTTTTTGGTACTTGCTTAGCTCCTCTCCCTGGCTAGCTATCCTATTCTTTGAGGTGGCTAGTCTGCTGCCAATTATTGAGTCCTTTTGACTCACCCTTGTTTGTTGTTTGTTTCTTGTCTATTTATTTCGTTTCGGCATGTTCGCTCCAGGATTGAGTTCACCACGTTGTTAAGGAGTAAAGACAACTTCAGCTGTCAGGGTGAGCCACCTTCTAATCAGGATGGCCACCAGTGGTATGTTTATTATTTCAGTTGTATTTTGCTCCCTTCAGAAGGCGTATGTATTCTTTTGTACTCTTAAATGTCTAGTATGGATAGCCCTAAACCTAGTATGTTGGGAAGTTAGCTGTAATTTCTTTTGTACAGCTTAGCGGTACCAGTATGTCTGTGTTTTTATAAATCCTGCTTTTATTTATGAGCGGGATTTATATTTATTTTCCTAATTCAGTTGTTAAGGGTTCGCCCGAGAGGTCTAGAAAAGAATGTCGGGTGCCCGCACGGCTTAGCCAAAAATTCGGGTCGTGTCAGTTGGTATTAGAGCCCGGTTTAGAGTCTATCTAGACTAAGACAGTGTCTAGTAGAGTCTCGGTGATGGGTATGTAGACGTCCGTACTTATCTACGAGAGGCTATGATGGCATTTAAGAAGTTTCTCTTCATTCTAGTCTAATCGTCCATTTGTCTTCCGGTGGGATACAAAATATTTCCGTTAATTGCTTCATAGTAATTGATGCATTTTTCCGTTAATTGCTTCGTAGCAATTGCAAACCCTCGTGCAAGAAGCAAAGGATTGAGATTCAGAACGAATTAGTCTAGCCTGGGGCTAGCACTGTACAAGCCCCGAGAGTTGTGGATCATGCTGACGATACAGTTGCGGAGGCCCCAACTATGCCAGCTCACGGTAGGCAATGAGAGCAGGGCCTTGTGGTTCCTCGGCCCTCTAAGATGCTTTTTTGAGAATCTTGGTGGCACAGATACCGCAAGAACCTCTTATTCCCTATGCAGCTCATCAGGTTGCTGCAGATGCAGACATTCGGTCTCAGGGAGCTCTTGTTCTTGTTCCTGATGTTGCCCCAATAAATTATGTTCTAGAGGCAGCATGTATTGTACTTCCAATTCTCCTGGCTGGTTAGCTAGCCCTAGTAACAGTTCGGTCCGAGTGCCCAAAGAGGCTGCATTATTTTACCCAATTGAACCTTCCGATATTCTTAAGCCATGTATCAGATAATCCCTATATAATTTTTTTAAAATAAAATGATGTCAGCATATCCTTTAGTCTGTTGGTTATCTTGAGCAGTATGGTGTTGATTATGCTACTTTCCAGTTTCAGGGTCCAGCCTTGGCTTGGTGGACCGCTCTTTATTAGCTAAGCAATGCTTGCTAAGCTGACTTGGTGCATATTTTCTTGTAGATTCATGAAAAAAGAAGTTCCTTTCGTGTGATGAGCGAGATGAAAAGTATCGCCAATTTGAGTGGATTGGACAGAGATTCCTGTCAGTTTCAGAATATGAGATTAAATTCTTTAGGATGGATGGGTATGTACTAAAACTAGTCCATGAGCCTTCCGAGAAGGTTTGAAGATTTATTGATGACCTTTCTTCTTCCTTGAGGTCCTAGATGGCCCGAGAGATTGAGGTAGGGACTTCATTTGATGTTGTTGTAGATATAGCTTGGAGATATGAGGCATAGCATAAGTTAAAGCAAGAAGAGCTAGAGCGTGAGAGCAAGAAATCTCGTGGCCCTAATGGGCAACTATGGTACCTCTTCTAGCAATATAAGGGTTCTAATTATTGTAGGAGGTCATCTGCCAGGTTATCTCAGCTTGTGGCGCATGATTCTCAGAGTGCGCTCATAATTCGTCAAGATCATACCCAGTTTTTTTCTTTATAGCTATCAACAATTTGTTCGGCTTCCATTTTTACTGAAAAGGTATTATCATTGTCATAAGCCTCGTCCTGTTAGGAAGAACTGCCCTTATCTCGGCAGGAAGACAGTTGTCCTTTTTCTCGCCCTCAGGCACCTGCCTAGTTGCAGGCGATTTCATTTAGATCTCAATCTCCTGGAGAAATGCCACAATCTAGTAGAGGCCGAGAGCATGGTGGTAATGGTTTTCAGAAAGTGATTATCTGAGAGGCTTAGCTCAGCTATAGAGGCAGTTCATGGCAGTTCTATGAACTGCCTGTCTTGCAGGATGCTGAGGCATCCGATGTAGTAGACCCAAGTATTTCTTCTTCCTATATCTGCGAGTAAGATTTGATTCTTCCTATCGATTCGAAAATGGTGTGTCTTATCATGTTTCGATGGTTTCCTTGGATGTTGTTTCTATTAAGAATCAGTTGCGATAGAGGGGTGAGCTTTTGGTATAATTTATTCCTGGCATTCGTGAGACCCTACTAGTTGATCTGGTTTAAATGCGAGAAATTTGGGAGAGAGTGTCAGTATGGTCTTCTTGGCATCATGTTGTGCCACCTTCTCTTATTATGTCGAGTCATTTTACCTCTCTCTTTGGGATTTAGTGTTGGTAGGATGATGGAATTCTTATTCATCACCATTAGAAAGTGTCATTGTTTCTTCCAGTGTAAAGTGAATAGTAAGTAATATTCGATATACGTGTCTCCTCTTGGTTCAAGACGCTAGTAGAGTCGTGTTATTCTATGAGCTTGTCTCAGTTATAAAAAGGGTTTTCTGGTAAATTGTCGGAGATTTCTTTTTATAGGAAAGTTAAATTGACATAGATGTTGTTCCATAAAGATCATTTAATGTCTATTTCTTCAATTGCGATTCTTTGGATAGCCTGACTCAGAAGTAGTCTAGCTTTGGTAGCCAAGGAAATAAGAAGATGAGCTTCCTAAATTTCTGAAGCTCGAATTATTCCTATCCTCAATCCATTGCCATCTTTTCTTCATCCGGTACTAGTGAGCGTAGGCGGTTAGTAGCCACTTGTGATGTTTCCCATGTTGAGCCAGAGTGCATGTCAAGGTAGTCGGGTAAGCACATTGTTGTATTTTAAGGCTTCTAAGGATAATGAGAAGCGTCATTTGACCCCTGAGTTGATTCATCAAGCAGTGGTGCAAGAGTTGCAACTGTTTGGCAACTCGAGAGGGTAATTTGGTAGCTCAGGTCTAAGCCGCGTCCTGGTTTATCTAAGTCTTCCTTAGTCCAGTAGACTGTGCGAGGATGGCTATTTTTTTTTCAAATTGGATGTATGAGTTTATGCTCTAAGTGGAGGATTCTTCCTCCAATACTGAATGCTAATATTAAATCTCAAATGTGTTGCTGAAGCGTAAGCTAATTCTTTGTTTTATCGACCTGTTCTATATCGAAAAGTATATCGATGAGGCGATTCATCGTCGGAATCATGCTAATCCATCTAGAGTCTCGTGTATCTTTGTTCCGACAATGTAGAACTCTCCTTTTGTAATCGAGGAAGGGTCAACTTAGCCAGAATAAGCTGGGCAATAGTGTTATGATATTATCAGGATATGTTTTATCTCGGGAAAGAGCTGTGTGTGTTATAATTCTAATTTTGAAATCATAAGATAATGTCCGTGAAATAGTTTATGAAGGTCGTTCAAGTTCTCTTTTTATCTGTGTGAATTTTTATTTAGACTTAGGCTCGTTCGAGGACGAAAGAAAGTCTAAGTGGAGGAGAATAAAACGACCTTAGGTACTCGTTACGGGAATTAGGACTCCGATTGGCGTGCCGATAATTTTAAAATCTTAGTAAGATTCATTAGGACATGTCTGTAAAACTGGAAGTACATCGGACTTTGTTTGGTAGGTATCGAAAGAAGGTTTCAATTTTCATTAGCAATAAATTTTAAAAAGAGGTTTTCGAGCTCGATTTTGGCGAATGAGCTCCGATTCAAAATTTGAAAGCGTCGTTAGGTTTGTACGGTCATTCGTAACCTGTGTGAACTTTCGAAAGTGAATTTATATTTCAAAAATTAATAATTTGATTATCTTCTATTTAATTCGCATCTTGAGTTTCGAGAATCCGATTTGAGATCCGCCTTAGCGAGTATGTTACATATATTTTGTATAACTTGCTTGAAAAAATAATTAAGATGGTAGCGGTGCTGACTTGCTAAGGATAAAATCCTTAACATAGAAATTCAGAAACATAAGAAAGAGGCGAGACCAGAACAAGAAACAAAAAGAACGCAGTGAGCATAAAAGAAACGCCAGAAAAGAAAGAAAAAGGAGCAAGACAAAAATATGATTTTCACCCCGAAACATCCAGGTAATGATGTTAATTCATTATCTCAGTTTATTACGTGTATTTGAATATATTTTAACAGTAGAAATTGAAATATTAGTTATCGTTCTAACAAGTTAAATTGATAGCTTAAAGGGTTAATTGGACCCTGATAATGGAATTAATGATATATTGTACTCAGGGAATAATGGGCTGCCCATAAATAAAATTTATTTAGGGTTTGGTTATGTGACTTTGAACCCTGTACATAGGCCTGGCCTGCGTATCGCGTATGCGAATATGGTATTAGGTTCCATGCCTTTAGCCTAATTTGATATATTTTTTTGCTTATTGAATAAAGTAGGATCGTTTGGCAGTGAATCCAAAGGATAAGGAGGCTGTTGATTTGCACTTTTGAATAAGGTAAGTGTTTGTATCCATTTCTTTGGAAGCCTTTGGCCTTGTGGATATTCTACCACGTGTTCCTTACGTGTGCAGCTGCCGATAGGCGTACTCATTACGCCTTAGCTTTGGATTTACATTGTATATTATATGTTATCCCCTGTTGTTGGTATTGCATTGAACATATGAGCATTGTACTTTGGTTTTGAGCTTGACATATACTTTCCGGTGTCGCATCCTATTTTTTTACCGAACCGGTTAAAGTTCGAAATATGGCTCGACTTATTGGGTAACTCACGGGTAAAGAGCTGGAGTCGCCACCTAACATATTTTTTTAACTAGCCGTATTAGTGCACCTATTTTATTTCTAGCTAATTTTATGATTAACTCTGAAACTTAAGTCTATGAACCAGAAATTCTAGGTAAGGGTTCAAGTTAACCCGTGAGGAAAGAGTTAGGCACCTCTCAGGCTCCACCAAATGTCGCTACCGGCCAGACTAAACAATTGGGATTCTAAGTAAATAAACAAATAAAATAGCTAAGTAAAATAGACAAGTAATTAAATGGCTACGATAATATGCATATAATTAAAGGGTTAAATAAAAAAAGGTTTTAAGCCCACGGATTGGCTTTTTCCAAAGGTACCTTGCAAAAATAAAAATAAGTTAGTACGACAATTAATAAAGTGAAATAATAATAATAAATAACCATAAGAATAATAAATACCAGTAAGAATAATAATAATACGAGTAATATTATTAAATAATAATATAATGAAAATAAATAAAGGATTTTCTTCTATCTGTTCTCTTTCAAAAATAGACCGTCGTATCTCATCAAATTTTACCTCACAAAAATATAAAGAAAATAAGTTAGTAAAAAATAATAATAATAATAATAATAGCACAAAATATCAATAATACCAATAATAATAAATATGAAAATAATAATAAAATAAAGGGAAAATGGATTTTGTAAAAGTGTAGGCTCAGAATGGTGTATTGCATCAAGCAGAGGTTAGGGGTGTCGGTACGGCTGCAAACACGGAGCCCGGGCCGATTTGCCATGCCAGGTACCTTCAATCCCACCACTCTACAATCGCTTACTTTGCAAAGTGATATGCATCGTCATCGCCTATTTGTTTTAGGGACACATGGATGGAGGTGTTTTAGCATAGTATCCATCCGAATCATTCAGCAGGCCTCAATATATGTAAACATATTTTTCATTGGCCGTAATTGGTATAGAATTCGTCAATTCGTTGTATTTCCGTCAAATCATTGTGTAGGCC
Source organism: Petunia secreta (assembly GCA_029990175.1). Lineage (NCBI taxonomy): Eukaryota > Viridiplantae > Streptophyta > Magnoliopsida > Solanales > Solanaceae > Petunia > Petunia secreta. Next base: position 10,658,744 of record JARKIP010000010.1, on the reverse strand, counting down.
TTAAATTAAAATATTTTCATAGGCCAGTGTGTACTACGTAGCATCTGCTCAAATTCCACAGTATAATATATTAACTTGTCATCTACAAAACTCAGAAGACCAGTCAAACCAAAGAATCAAAATAGCAAAGGTACGGCAGAATCAACGACGAAGCCAAAGCCCAAACACATGGTGTATAACTCCTCACAACTCGCTGCAAAATATCATGAAAATCAGGAAACAAGATCAGTGCAATACAGTAACGCTTCAGTCATGGATAAGTTGGAAGAAACCGAACTAGTCACGTTACAATCCAGATACGGAAATCATAAGAACAACAATATACAGAAGCAACAGCAGAACAAAGGAATGAACACACCCAGGTTTGATATCTCTGAATGGAAACCGACAGCGGTGGCGGCGAAACAACAAAGGAGGAGCAACAACCATTCTGTTTTTTCAATGAGGTGCACAGCGGCATCGCTGCAACTCCGACGGTATCGCTACAAACTCCAACACTCTCCTTTCGATCTCAGTTACAAGTCGACAAAACGGGATCTCTGTTTCTGATTTTGTTCCTCCGGTGACTCCTCATCGAGTCTCGATGGTTAACAGTGGTGGTGGTGGTGGTGGCATTTTTCTACTAGTTTGAACTGTGAATCCCCTTCTTCAAACTCCCCTATCCCGATCCCCTTTTCTCTGTTTCAGATCCGTTGACCCCAATCCCCGATCTCCCTTGTCTCTGTTCTGATGGATGTGTGTGTGCGCACTTATGGATTGGTTTTTTTGTGTGCTGTAATGGTTGGACGTAAAATGTGGGTGTGTGACACGACCCGGAATCCGGTTAGGCCGTGCGGGCACCCGACATCCTCCCCTAGACCCGTCGGGCGAACCCTTACTAATTAAATTAGGAAAATAAATATAACAATTCATAAATAAGGACAAGACTTTAAAAAAAACAGACATACTGATACCTCTAAGCTGTACAGAAGAAATTATAGCTGACTACCCAACATACTAGGTTTAGGGCTATCCAAACTAGACACCAAAGTGTACAAAATAAGACAGATACCTCCTGAAGGGGGGGAAACTGCAATTGAAATAATAAACAATAAACTGGTGGCCATCCGGAATAAAAGCTGGCTCACCCTGACAGTTGAAGTCGTCTTCGCTCCTTCACAACGTGGTGAACTCAATCCTGGGGCGAACCTGCCGAAACGAAATAGATAGACAAAAACAAACAACAAACAAGGGTGAGTCAAAAGGACTCAATAAATGGGGCAGACTAGCCACTTCAAGGAATAAAATAGCTAGCCAGGGAGAAAAGAAATAGATAAACAAAATTTCTCTTATTTAAATTATGAAAAGGGAGAGCCAGATAATAACTAGAAACACGTATGGAATCACAAACTCATTAACAACCAAGAATGCAAGATAGCCAGAGCAGATAGGTATCCCGAACATATCAACAATCAGAAATACATATATTTATACCGTTGCGGTGTGCAACCCAATCCATATATTTATACCATTGCGGCGTGCCACCCGATCCATATATTTATACTATTGCAGCGTACAACCTGATCCCCGCAACCCAGAATACGAGTCAGAAATATATAGGTAAACTGAGATATGTCTACGACATAGTATACATACCGCATACATAAAACACAACACAATACACATAATAGTCAGTATGCGGTGCAATGAGATCGGATGAATGCGGTACGATTCAATGTATTCACATATGAATGAGATGGGATGAATGCGGTACGATGCAATGCATTCACATATGCCTGATACCTATCTCCGGCGCAGGATTCTCATCGTCTACCAGGAGATATATGCAATAATGATCCTTCACCGGCTCAGGAGTCTCATCGATTACTGGGAGGTATATGCAATAATGACCCTTCACCGTCTTGGGACTCTCATCGATTACCGGGAAATATATGCAATGATTATCCTTCATCGGCTCGGGACTTTATTCGATTACCGGGAAGTATATGCAATGATGACCCTTCACTGGCTCAGGACTCTCATCGATTACCGGGAAGTAAACGCAATAATGACCCTTCATCGGTGCGGGACTCTCATCGCAAACCGGGAAGTATATGCAATAATGACCCTTCACCGGTGCGGGACTCCCATCGCCAACCGAGAAGTATATGCAATGATGAACCTTCACCGACTCGGGACTCTCATCGATTACCGAGAAGTATATGCAATGATCAAAACTAGAGTGCAATGCTCATATGCTCAATGCAATACCAGCAACATGGCATAACATATAATACACAATGTAAATTTAAAGCTAGTGCGTAATGAGTACGCCTATCGGCAGCTACACACGCAAGGAACACGTGGTAGAATATCCACAATGCCAAGGGCCTCCAAAGAAATGGATTCAAACACTTACCTAATTCCAAAGCTAACACTCCTACCCAACAACAGCTTTATCCTTTTGGATTCACTGCCCAAACAATCCTGCTTATTCAATAAGCAGAAAATATATCAAATTAGGCGAAAGGCTTCATTCCCTAAGTCTTCGGGAAATCCGGTTAGGAACCTGATACCCTATTTGCATACGCAATACACAGGTCAGGCCTATGTACAGGGTTCAAAGTCACATAACCAAACTCTAAATATATGTTACCCATAACTCACTAAGTATGAATATATAATGAATTCCATTATCGGGTCCAATTGACCCTTGAAACTATCAATTGAACTTATTAAAACGATGTCTAATATACCAATTTTTACCGTAAAAATATATTCAAACACGCGTAATAAGCTAAGATAATGAGTTAACATCATTACCTGGATGTTTCGGGGTGAAAATCCTAATTTTCTCCGGCTCCTTTTCCTTTCCCTTTTCCTTCCTCTCTTCACGTTTTTTGCTTTATGCTCTTGTTTCTCGTTTCTGTTCTAGTGTTTATTTTGGATTAAGGGCCACCGGCCATCTTATCCATTTTCTTTCTCTTTTGTTTTTCCTTTTTTTTTTCCTTTTCTTTTCGTGACGAAAATTAAAACGGTAACCTACAATATTCGAAATAATTCCAACTTCTGCATACAAGTTATACAAAATGTACGTAACACGCTTGCTCAGGCGGATCTCAAATCGGACTCTCGAAACTCAATATGCTAATTAAATGGAAAAGGATCAAATTATTTAACTTTCGGTATTTTAGCGGAAACTAGCCGAACAACCTCGAAATTCACTTCCAAAAATTCACAAAAGTCACAAATAATCATACGAACCTCACGGCGCTTTCGAATTTCGAATCGGAGCTCATTCCCTAAACCGAGCTCGAAAATCTCTTTTTAATATTTATCGACAATAAAAACTGAAACCTTCTTCCGATGCCTACCAAAGGAGGTCTGATTTAGCTCAAATTCTACAGATAAGTCCCAACAGACCTAACAAATTTTTTTAAATTATTGGCACGCAAATTGGAGTTCTAACTCCCGAAACGACTGACCGAGGTTGTTTCATTCTCCTCCACTTAGACTCTTGTTGGTCCTCGAACGAGCCTAAGTCTAAAGCAAGATTCATGAAAATAACAAGAGAACTTGCACAACCTTCATAAGCTACGCCACGGGCATTATCTCCTTATTACAGGATCAGAATTATATTATGCACATCGTACTTTTGGAAGAAAATATATCTAAATAACAGGATAATACCATTGCACAGCTTATTCTGACTAAGCTGATCCTTCCTCGATTACGAGAGAGTTCTATATTTTTTAGGCAAAGATACACGGAGCTTTGAATGGGTTAACATGATTCTACCGACGAATCACCTCGTCGATATGCTTTTCCGATATAGAATAGGTTAATGAAACTAAGAATTAGCTTACACTCTCGCAACACCTTAGATATTTATATTTATATTCCTTATTGGAGGAAGACTTCTCCACTTAGAGCTTCAGGTCATACAGCTAAGTTGAATAAAAATAGTCATTCTCGCACAACCTACTGGATTAAGGAAGACTTAGCTAAATAGAGAATTTTGCTCAGACCTGAGCTACCAAATTACTCTCTCGAGTTGCCAAACAGCTGCAACCTCGATTTCACAACTACATACCTTTGCCATAAGCACCACCGCTTGATGGATCAAATCAGAGGTCAAATGATATCTCTCATTACCCTTAGTAGCCTTGAAAAACAACAATGTGCTTACCCAGCCACGTTGACACGCACTCTGGCTCAACACAGGGAATATCATAAGAGGCTACTGACCTCCTAAACTCACCAGTGCCGAACAAAGAAGAGATGGCAACGGACTGAGGATAGAAATAATTAGAGCATTAGGAAGCTCATCTTCTTATTTACTTGGCTCCCAGAGCTACACTACTTCCAAGTCACGCAAAACAAAGAATCGCAATTGAAGAGATAGACATTAAATAAGCTTTATGGAATAACATCTATGTCAATTTAACTCTCACATAAGAAGGAAGCTCAGAAAATTTACCAGAAAACCTTTTATACCGAGACAAACTTATAGAATAACATGACTCTACCAGCGTCTCGAACCAAGAGGAAGACACATAGATCGAATATTACTTACTTATCACTTTGCACTGGAAGAAACGATGACACTTTTGATGGTGACGAATTAGGATCCCATTATCCTACCAACATTGAATTCCGACGACAGAGGTAAACTGATTTGACATTATAACAGAATGAGGCACAACAAGACGCCAAGAAAAAATTACCGATATTCACTCAAAAATCTCTCACATTTAAACCAGGTAAACTAGTAGGGACATCACAAATGGCAGGAATTAATCATATCAGAAGCTCACCCCTCTACCGCAATCGATTCTTAATAGAAACGACAATCAAGGAAACCATCGAAACATGATAAGACACACCATTTCCATATCGATTGAAAGAATCAAATCTTACTCACATTTGAGGGAAGAATAAATCCCAGGGTCTACTACATCGGATACCTCAGCATCCCGCCAGACTAGCAGTTCATAGAACTGCCTCTGCAGCTGAGTTGAGCCACTACCCTGACAATCACTTTCTGAAGAATCACTGCCACCACACTCCCAACCTATACTGGATGGTGGCATTTATTTTTCTGATTGAGATCTAAATGAAATCCCTTCTGACTGTGACGATGCCTGATGATGAGAGAAAAGACGACTACCTACTTGTCGAAGTAAGGGAAAACTTCTCAAAGGATAGCCAGGCTCACGAAAATGATAACACCTTTTCGCTGAAAATGGAAGCTAGAAAGATTGTTGATAACTGTAAAGAAAAGACTGAATCTGATCTTGGCGAGCTACTGGCGCACTCCATGAATCACGTGACACAAGTTGAGATAACCTAGTGAAACGACCTCGGTCAGTCGTTTCAGAAGTTAGGGCTCCGATTGGTGTGCCGATAATTTTAAAATATTTGTAAGGTCCATTAAGACCTGTCTGTAAAATTTGAGCTAAATCAGAACTCGTTTGGTAGGCATCGGAAGAAGGTTTCAGTTTTTATTGTCAATAAATATTAAAAAGGGATTTTCGAGTTCGGTTTTGGCGAACGAGCTCCGAATCAAAATCCGAAAGCGCTGTTAGGTTCGTATGATTATTTGTGACTTTTGTAAACTTTCAAAAGTGAATTTCGATGTTGTTCGGCTAGTTTCCGCTAAAATGCCGAAAGTTAAATTATTTGACTTCTTTTCCATTTAAATTCGCATCTTGAGTTTCGGGAGTCCAATTTGAGATCCGCCTTCGCGAGTATGTTACATATATTTTGTATAACTTGTATGCAAAAGTTGGAATTATTTCGAATATCGCAGGGTACCGTTTTAATTTTCGTTGCGAAAAGAAAATAAAACAATAAAGAAAAACGAAAAAAAGACAAAAAAGGAAATGGCAAGCTGCTGGTTCTTATTTGCCCACAAAATCAAAAATAGAAGGAATACATTAGTAAAAAGCATTTGTCTGTTGGATCTCCCAATAAAGATACCCAACTCGTGCTAATCTCTTACCCTCTCGATTCCGAGTTGATAAGGACTTGCATTCATTTTGTTGAATTATTTGCATTAGTTTCGACTCCTCCATTTTCTTTTTTCATCATATTCACACTCATACTGTCCTTCACTTCCTCTTGATGTTAGAGCAAATTAAATAGAAAATATTAAACTAGAAACAGAAACGTTAACAAAACAAAGCAGAAAGAAAATAAAATAGCGGGGAGGAAGAGAAAAATGCCAGAAAATAAGAAAAGGGGCCGGAGAAAAGTAGAATTTTCTCCCTGAAATATTCAGATAATGATCCTAATATATTATTTGAGTTTATTACGTGTGTTTGAATATGTTGTAACGGTAAAACTAGGAATATTAGACACCGCCCTAATGACGTAAATTGATAGTTTAAAGGGTCAAATGGACCCCGAAAATGAAATTGATTATATATTCGTACTCAGTGAGTTGTGGGCAACTTATAAATGTAATTTATTTTGAGTTTGGTTATGTGACCATAAATCCTGTACATAGGCCTGGCCTGCGTATTGCGTATACGAATAGGGTATCAAGTTCCAACCTGGATTGCCCTAAGATGTGAGGAATGAAGCATTTAGCCTAATGTGATATATTTTTCTCCTTATTGATCACAGTGGGATCGTTTGGCAATGAATTCAAAAAATAACGCGGTTGTTGGTCGCAATGCTAACTTTTGAGAGAGGTAAGTGTTTATATCCATTTCTTTGGAGGCACCTGGCCTCGTGGATTTTCTACCACGTGTTCCTTACGTGTGTAGCTGCCGATAGGCGTACTCATTACGCCTTAGCTTTGGATTTATATTCTATATTATATATTATGTCCTGTTATTGGTATTGCATTGAGAATCTGAGTATTGTACTTTGGCTGTGAGTTGGTATATACTTTCCAGCTATCGATGAGAGTCCCGCGCTGGTGATGGGTTATTATTGCATCATGTTGCATTCGTATCCACATTGCATCATATTGAGGGTAGGAGGATTCCGCCCTCGGAGCAGGAGGATTCCGCTCCATTGCATCATATTGAGTGTAGGAGGATTCCGCCCTCGGAGCAGGAGGATTCCGCTCCATTGCATCATATTGAGGGTAGGAGGATTCCGCCCCCGGAGCAGGAGGATTCCGCTCCATCTAGTTGGCACATGTGACACCATTGCATCATAATGCATTCATCCCATTTCATTGCACTGCGTGCCGACTATTGTCTGACTATCGTGTTGTGTTTTATATATGCGGTATGTATACCGTATCTCAGTTTGCCTATATATTTCTGGCTCGTATCCCGAGTTGCACGTCGCGACAATATAAATACACGGATCGGATCGGGTTACACGCCGCAACAGTATAAATATACGGATCGGATCGGGTTACACGCCGCAACAATATAAATATACGAATCGGGTTGCACGCCGCAACAGTATGAATATATGGATCGGGTTGCACACCGCAACAGGATGTATTTCTGATTGTCGACAGGTTCAGGATATCTATATGTTCTGTCTACCTTATGTCCCTGGCTGTTTATGATTCCATACGTGTTTTCAGTTATTATTTGGCTTTGCCTGTTTATAGTTCAAATAAGATGGATTTAGTTTATCTGTTTTTCTTCTCCCTGGCTAGCTATCCTATTCTTTGAGGTTGCTAGTCTGCCCCACTTATTGAGTCCTTTTGACTCACCCTTGTTTGTTGTTTGTTTCTTGTCTATCTATTTCGTTTCGGCAGGTTCGCTCCAGGATTGAGTTCGCCACGTTGTGAAGGAGCGAAGACGACTTCAGCTGTCAGGGTGAGCCAGCTTTTATTACGGATGGCCACCAGTTTATTGGTTATTATTTCAGTTGGCATTTGCTCCCTTCAGGAGGTATTTGTCTTCTTCTGTACTCTTAGATGTCTAGTCTGCATAGCCCTAAACTTAGTATGTTGGGTAGTTAGCTGTAATTTTCTTTCGTACAGCTTAGAAGTGTCAATATGTCTGTGTTTTTTTAAGTCTTGTCCTTATTTATGAACTATTATATTTATTTTCCTAATTTAATTTGTAAGAGTTCGCCCGACGGGTCTAGGGGAGGATGTCGGGTGCCCGCACGGCCTAACCAGATTCTTGGTCGTGTCAATTGGTATCAGAGCCCAGTTTAGTGTCTATCCAGACTAAGACAGTGTCTAGTAGAGTCTCGCTGATGGGTATGTAGACGTCCGTACTTATCTACGAGAGGCTATGATGGCATTTAGGAAGTTTCACTTCCTTCTTTTCTGATCGTGCATCGATCAAGGATTCAAAAGTATTTTCATTAATTTTTTTAATTCCTTTGCAGTAACTGTAAAACCCTCGTGCGACAAATCAGCAAACTGTATGAGTTCAAGACGAAGCAGTCTAGCCAGGGGCTAGCACTGATGAAGCCCCGAGAGTTTTTCTCATCGTGCTGACGATCTAGTTATGGAGGTCCCAGCTGTACGAGCTCGCGACGGGTAAGGGAGTAGGGCCTTGTGGTTCCCTTGGCTCTACAATGCTTTTACGAGAATCTTGGCAATGCAGATACCACAATAACCTATTATTCGCTAGGCAGCTTATCAGGTTACCACAGATGCAGATGTTCGGACTTAGAGGGCTCTTGTCCTAGTTCTTAATATTGCCGCCGTAAAGTATGTTCCGGAGGCAGCATGTGGTGTGCCTCCAATTGCTCTGGCTGGGTAGGTAACTGATATAATTATTGGGTCCAAGTGCTCAAAGAGGTTGCATTATTTTATGCGGTTAAACATCCCGATATTCCCAAGCAATGCATTAGATAATCCCTGTGTATGTTTTTAAAAATAAAAATAAAATGATGTCAGCATATCCTTCAGGCTCTTGATTATATCGAGCGGTATGGTGTTGATTATTCTTCTTTCCAGTTTCAGTGGTACAGTCTTGAACTGGTGGGCCGCTCTCTTATTAACTAACTTGGTTCGGTTTTCTTCTAGATTCGTGGAAAAGTTCCTTTTGAGTAGCGAGCGAGACGAAAAGTGTTGCCAGTTTGAGTGGATTGGACAGGGTAGCCTGTCGGTTAGCCTGTTAGTGTTTCAGAATATGAGATTGAATTTTATAGAATGGCTGAATATGCATTAAAACTAGTCCATGAACCTTCCGAGAATGTTCAAAGATTTATTGGTGACCTTTCTCTTTCCTTGAAATCCCAAATGGCTCGAGAGATTGAGGTCGGGATTTAATTTGATATTGTTGTTGATATTGCCCGAAGGTACGAGGCATACTATAAGTTGGGGGGAAGAGTTAGAGCGGGAGATCAAGAGATCCCGTGGCCCTAGTGGATAACTATGGTACCTTATTTGGAGGCAAGAGTTTTGATTATTTTGGGAGGTCACCTGCTAGGTTATCTCAGCTTGTAGAGCGTGATTCTCAAAGTGCTCGTGTAGTTCATCAAGATTAGACTCAACTTTCTCTTTACAGCTATCAACTTTTAGTCAAAAAGGTGTTATCATTGTCGTGAGTCTGGTTATCCTTTGAGGAGTTTTTCCTTATTCCGGCAAGTAGGTCGTCGTCCTTTCTCTCGGCCTCAGGCACCTGCAAAGTCGCAGGGGATTTTATTTAGATCTCAATCCTCTAGAGAAATGCCACCATCCAGTAGAGGTTGAGATTGTGGTGGCAGTGGTTCTCCAGAAAGTGCTTGTCAGGGTAGTGGCTCAGCTCAGCTGCAGAGGCAGTTCTATGAACTGCTAGTCTGGCAGGATGCTGAGGCATCCGATATAGTAGACCCGTGTGTTTCTTCTTCCCTTATTTGTAAGTAAGAATTATCTTTCCGATCGATCTGGAAATGGTATGTCTTATCATGTTTCGACGGTTTCCTTGGATATTGTCGTAATTAAGAATCGGTTGCGGTAGAGGGGTGAGTTTCTGATACGATTTATTCCTGGCATTTATGAGACCCTACTAGTTTATCTGATCTAAATATGAGAGATTTGACGATGAGTATTGCTATTGCCTGCTTGGAATCCTGTTATGCCACCTTGTGTTATTATGTCAAGTCATTTTACCTCTCTCCTCGAAAATCAGTGTTGGTAGGATGATGGGATTCTTATTCGTCACCATCAGGAAGTGTCGTTGTTTCTTCTGGTGTAAAGTGGTTAGTAAGTAATGCTCGATCTATGTGTCTCCTCTTGGTTCGAGATTCTAGTAGAGTCATTCTATGAGCTTGTCTTAGTTATAAAAGGGTATTTTGGTAAATTGTTAGAGTTCCTTCTTATTGGGAGGTTAAATTGGTATGGATGTTTTTCATAAAGTTTATTTAATGTCTATTTCTTCAATTGCGATTCTTTGGCTAGCCTGACTCGGAAGTAGTCTAGCTTTGGTAGCCAAGCAAATAAGAAGATGAACTTCCTGAAGCTCTAATTATTTCTATCCTCGATCCATTTTCATTTCTTCTTCGTCCGGCACTAGTGAGCTTGGGCGATTGGTAGCCGCTTGTGACGTTCCCTGTGTTGAGCCAGAGTACGTGTTATTGTAGCCGGGTAAGTATATTATTGTTTTGAATATCAGTTTATCCGGGTATCCATTCCCATGTATAGTATAGTGCTGGTTCTGTTTTTGCGGACCATCCAGTTTCAGGGGAAACTCTGCCGAAATTTTTATATAGAAGTACCATCCATCAGGCGGTGGTGTGTACGGCAAAGGTATGGAGTTGTGAACTCGAGAGTTGCAGCTGTTTGGCAACTCGAAAGTGTAGTTGGTAGCTTAGGTCTGCCTACATTCAGCTTTTAGCTAAATCTTCTTTAGTCCAGCAGACTGTGCGAGGATGGTTATTCCTAGTCAAATGGCTGCATGAGTTTGTGCTTTAAGTGGAGGAGTCTTCCTCCAAATACTGAATGGTAATATTAAATCTCTGAGGTGTTGATACCACCTTTCTCACGACCCAAAGTAAGGCCACGACAGAAATCTATAATAAGTGTCGATCATTGCTAAACCCATTCAAAGTTCCGTGTATCTTTGCTTCGAAAATGTAGAACTCTCTTCCCGTGATCGAGGAAGGATCAGCTTAGTTAGAATAAGCTGTGCAATGGTATTATCATATTATCCAGATATATTTTGTTCCAAAAGTACGATGTGCGTAGTATAATTCTGATCCTGTAATCAAGAGATAAGGTCTGTGGAGTAGCTTATGAAGGTCGTGTAAGTTCTTTTGTTATCTGTGCGAATTTATCGTTAGACTTAGGCTCGTTCGAGGACGAACGAGAGTTTAAGTGGAGGAGAATGAAACGACCTCGGTCAGTCGTTTCAGAAGTTAGGGCTCCGATTGGTGTGCCGATAATTTTAAAATATTTGTAAGGTCCATTAAGACCTGTCTGTAAAATTTGAGCTAAATCAGAACTCGTTTGGTAGGCATCAGAAGAAGGTTTCAGTTTTTATTGTCAATAAATATTAAAAAGGGATTTTCGAGTTCAGTTTTGGCGAACGAGCTCCGAATCGAAATCCGAAAGCGCTGTTAGGTTCGTATAATTATTTGTGACTTTTGTAAACTTTCGAAAGTAAATTTTGATGTTGTTCGGCTAGTTTCCGCTAAAATGCCGAAAGTTAAATTATTTGACTTCTTTTCCATTTAAATTCGCATCTTGAGTTTCGGGAGTCCAATTTGAGATCTGCCTTCGCGAGTATGTTACATATATTTTGTATATCTTGTATGCAAAGTTGGAATTATTTCGAATATCGCAGGGTACCGTTTTAATTTTCGTTGCGAAAGGAAAATAAAACAATAAAGAAAAACGAAAAAAAGACAAAAAAGGAAATGGCAAGCTGCTGGTTCTTATTTGCCCACAAAATCAAAAATAGAAGGAATACATTAGTAAAAAGCATTTGTCTGTTGGATCTCCCAATAAAGATACCCAACTCGTGCTAATCTCTTACCCTCTCTATTCCAAGTTGATAAGGACTTGCGTTCATTTTGTTGAATTATTTTAATTAGTTTCGACTCCTCCATTTTCTCTTTTCATCATATTCACACTCATACTGTCCTTCACTTCCTCTTGATGTTAGAGCAAATTAAATAGAAAATATTAAACTAGAAACATAAACGTTAACAAAACGAAGCAGAAAGAAAATAAAATGGCGGGGAGGAAGAGAAAAATGCCAGAAAATAAGAAAAGGGGCCAGAGAAAAGTAGAATTTTCTCCCTAAAAAATTTAGGTAATGATCCTAATATATTATTTGAGTTTATTACGTGTGTTTGAATATGTTGTAACGGTAAAACTAGAAATATTAGACACTGCCCTAATGACGTAAATTGATAGTTTAAAGGGTCAAATGGACTCCGAAAATGAAATTGACTATATATTCGTACTCAGTGAGTTATGGGCAACTTATAAATGTAATTTATTTTGAGTTTGGTTATGTTACCATAAACTCTGTACATAGGCCTGGCCTGCGTATTGCGTATACGAATAGGGTATCAGGTTCCTACCTAGATTGCCCTAAGATGTGAGGAATGAAGCCTTTAGCCTAATGTGATATACTTTTCTGCTTATTGATCACAGTGGGATCGTTTGGCAATGAATTCAAAAAATAACGCGGTTGTTGGTCGCAATGCTAACTTTTGAGAGAGGTAAGTGTTTATATCCATTTCTTTGGAGGCACCTGGACTCGTGGATTTTCTACCACGTGTTCCTTACGTGTGTAGCTGTCGATAGGCGTACTCATTACGCCTTATCTTTGGATTTATATTCTATATTATATATTATGTCCTGTTATTGGTATTGCATTGAGAATCTGAGTATTGTACTTTGGCTGTGAGTTGGTATATACTTTCCAGCTGCCGATGAGAGTCCCGCGCTGGTGATGGGTTATCATTGCATCATGTTGCATTCGTATGCACATTGCATCATATTGAGGGTAGGAGGATTCCGCCCTCGGAGCAGGAGGATTCCGCTCCATTGAATCATATTGAGTGTAGGAGGATTCCGCCCTCGGAGCAGGAGGATTCCGCTCCATAGCATCATATTGAGTGTAGAAGGATTCCGCCCTCGGAGCCGGAGGATTCCGCTCCATTGCATCATATTGAGGGTAGGAGGATTCCGCCCCCGAAGCAGGAGGATTCCGCTCCATCTAGTTGGCACATGTGACACCATTGCATCATAATGCATTCATCCCATTTCATTGCACTGCGTGCCGACTATTGTGTGACTATCGTGTTGTGTTTTATATATGCGGTATGTATACCGTATCTCAGTTTGCCTATATATTTCTGGCTCTATCCCGAGTTGCACGTCGCGACAATATAAATACACGGATCGGATCGGGTTGCACGCCGCAACAGTATAAATATACGGATCGGGTTGCACGCCGCAACAGTATAAATATACGAATCGGGTTGCACGCCGCAACAGGATGTATTTCTGATTGTCGACATGTTCAGGATATCTATATGTTCTATCTACCTTATGTCCCTGGCTGTTTATGATTCCATACGTGTTTTCAGTTATTATTTGGCTTTGCCTGTTTATAGTTCAAATAAGATGGATTTAGTTTATCTGTTTTTCTTCTCCCTGGCTAGCTATCCTATTCTTTGAGGTGGCTAGTCTGCCCCACTTATTGAGTCCTTTTGACTCACCCTTGCTTGTTGTTTGTTTCTTGTCTATCTATTTCGTTTCGGCAGGTTCGCTCCAGGATTGAGTTCGCCACGTTGTGAAGGAGCGAAAACGACTTCAGCTGTCAGGGTGAGCCAGCTTTTATTCTGGATGGCCACCAGTTTATTGGTTATTATTTCAGTTGCATTTTGCTCCCTTCAGGAGGTATTTTTCTTCTTCTGTACTCTTAGATGTCTAGTCTGGATAGCCCTAAACTTAGTATGTTGGGTAGTTAGCTGTAATTTTATTACGTACAGCTTAAAAGTGTCAATATGTCTGTGTTTTTTTAAGTCTTGTCCTTATTTATGAACTATTATATTTATTTTCCTAATTTAATTGGTAAGGGTTCGCCCGACGGCTCTAGGGGAGGATGTCGGGTGCCCGCACGGCCTAACCGGATTCCGGGTCGTGTCACCTAGAAGGTGACCTCCTAAAATAATCAGAACTCTTACCTCCAAATGAGGTACCATGGTTACCCACTAGGGCCATGGGATCTCTTGCTCTCCCGCTCTAACTCTTCCCACTCTAACTTATGGTATGCCTTGTACCTTCGAACAATATCAACAGCAACATCAAATGAAATCCTGAACTCGATCTCTTGAGCAATCTGGGATCTCAAGGAAAAATAAAGGTCATCAATAAATCTTTGAATCTCTCGAAAGGCTCATGGACTAGTTCTAATGCATATCCAACCATTCTATAGAATTAAATCTCATATTCTGAAACCAACAGGTTAACCGACAGGCTACCCTATCCAATCCACCCAAATTGGCAACACTTTTCATCTCGTTCGCTACTTGAAAGGAACTTTTCCACGAATCTAGCAGAAAAATCGAACCAAGTTAGCTAATAAGAAAACGGCCTACCAATTCAAGGCTGGACCCCTGAAACTGGAAAGCTGAATAATCAACACCATACCGCTCGATATAATCAAGAGCATGAAGGATACACTGACATTATTTTATTTTAAAAAGAATCACGAGGTTTATCTGATGCATTGCTTAAGAATATCGGAAGGTTCAACCGTGTAAAATAATGCAATCTCTTCGGACACTCGGACCGAGCTATTACCCGGGCTAGCTAACTAGCCAGAATAACTAGAGGCACAACACATGCTGCCTTCAGAACATAGTTTATTGCGGAAATTAAGACCTGGAATAGGAGCTCCCTGAGACCGAATGTCTCTATCTGCGGCAACCTAAGCTGCCTACCGAATAATAGGTTCTTACAGTATCTACGTCACCAAGATTCTCGTAAAGCATCGTAGAGCAAAGGGAACCATAAGGCCCTGCTCCCTTGCCCATCGCGAGCTCATACAACTGGGACCTCCGCAACTGGATCATCAGCACGATCCACATCTCTCGAGGCTTGAGTAGCTCTAGCCCCAGGCTAGACTACTTCATCCTGAACTCCTACCGTTTGTTGATATGTTGCACGAGGGTTCACAATTACTACGAACGAATTAACGAAAATACTTTTGCATCCTAGATCGATACACGATCAGAAAAGAAGGAAGTGAAACTTCCTAAATGCCATCATAGCCTCTCGTAGATAAATACGGACGTCTACGTACCCATCAACAAGACTCTACTAGATACTGTCTTAGTCTGGATAGACTCTGAATTAGGCTCTGATACCAACTGACACGACCCGGAATTCGGTTAGGCCGTGCGGGTACCCGACATCCTCCCCTAGACCGTCGGGTGAACCCTTACCAATTAAATTAGGAAAATAAATATAACAATTCATAAATAAGGACAAGACTTTAAAAAAAATACATACATACTGATACCTCTAAGCTGTACAAAAGAAATTACAGCTGACTACCCAACATACTAGGTTTAGGGCTATCCAGACTAGACATCTAAGAGTATAAAAGAAGACAGATACCTCCTGAAGGGGGCAAACTGCAACTGAAATTATAAAAATTAAACTGGTGGCCATACAGAATAAAAGCTGGCTCACCCTGACAGCTGAAGCCATCTTCGCTCCTTCACAACGTGGTGAACTCAATCCTGGGGCGAACCTGCCGAAACGAAATAGATAGATAAAAACAAACAACAAGCATGGGTGAGTAAAAAGAAATAGGATAGCTAGCCAGGGAGAAAAGAAAATGATAAAGCAAATTCCTCTTATTTAAATTATGAAAAGGCAGAGCCACATAATAACTAGAAACACGTATGGAATCAAAAACTCGTTAACAACCAAGAACGTAAGGTAGCCAGAACATATAGGTATCCCGAACATATCAACAATCAGAAATACATCATACCGTCGCGGTTTTCAACCCGATCCATATATTTATAACGTTGCGCCTGCCAGAACATATAGGTATCCCGAACATATCAACAATAAGAAATACATCATACCGTCGCGGTTTTCAACCCTATCCATATATTTATACCGTTGCGGTGCGCAACCCAATCCATATATTTATACCGTCGCGATGTTCAACCCGATCCATATATTTATACCGGCGTGCCACCCGATCCATATATTTATACCGTTGAAGCGTGCAAGCCCGATCCCCGCAAGCCAGAATATGAGCCAGAAATATATAGGCAAACTGAGATATGGCAACGACATAGTATACATACCGCATACATAAAACACAACACAATACACACAATAGCCAGAATGCGGTGCAATGCGATGGGATGAATGCGGTAAGATGCAATGCAGTCACATATGAATGAGATGGGATGAATGCGCTACGATGCAATGCAGTCACATATGAATGATATGGGATGATCACATATGCCTGATACCTTTCTCCGGCACGGGACTCTCATCGTCTACCAGGAGATATATGCAATAATGATCCTTCACCAGCTCGAGACTCTCATCGATTACCGGGAGGTATATGCAGTAATGACCCTCCATCGACTCAGGACTCTCATCGATTATCGAGAAATATATGCAATGATGACCCTTCACTGGCTCGGGAATCTCATCGATTACAGGGAAGTATATGCAATGATGAACCTTCACCGGCGCTGAGACTCTCATCGATTACCGGGAAGTATATGCAATAATGACCCTTCACCGGTGCGGGACTCTCATCGCCAACCGGGAAGTATATGCAGTAATGATCCTTCACCGGTGCGGGACTCTCATCGCAAACCGGGAAGTATATGCAATGATGAACCTTCACCGGCTCGAGACTCTCATCGATTACCGGGAAGTATATGCAATGATCAAAACCAGAGTGCAATGCTCATATGCTCAATGCAATACCAGTAACAGGGCATAACATATAATATACAATGTAAATTTAAATCTAGGGCGTAATGAGTACGCCTATCGGCAGCTACACACGCAAGGAACACGTGGTAGAATATCCATAAGGCCAATGGCCTCCAAAGAAATGGATACAAACACTTACCTCATTCTAAAGCTAACACTGCTACCGAACAACCGCTTTATCCTTTTGGATTCACTGTCCAAACGATCCTGCTTATTTAATAAGCAGAAAATATATCAAATTAGGCTAAAGGCTTCATTCCTACGTGTTAGGGCAATCCGGTTAGGAACCTGATACCCTATTTGCATATGCAATACGCAGGTCAGGCCTATGTACAGGGTTCAAAGTCACATAACCAAACTCTAAATAAATTACATTTATATGTTACCCATAACTCACTGAATATGAATATATAATGAATTCCATTATCGGGGTCCAATTGACCCTTGAAACTATCAATTGAACTTATTAAAACGATGTTTAATATCCCAATTTTTACAGTAAAAATATATCCAAACACAGGTAATAAGCTAAGATAATGAGTTAACATCATTACCTGGATGTTTCGGGTTAAGAATCCTAATTTTCTCCGGTTCCTTTTCCTGTCCTTTTTCCTTCCTCTTTTAACCTTTTTTGCTTTATGCTCTTGTTTCTCGTTTCTGTTCTAGTGTTTATTTTGGATTAAGGGCCACCGCCCATCTCATCCATTTTCTTTCTCTTTTGTCTTTTTCTTTTTTTAAAAAAAATTTCGTTTCTTTTCGTGACGAAAATTAAAACGGTAACCTATGGTATTCGAAATAATTCCAACTTTTGCATACAAGTTATACAAAATATATGTAACACGCTTGCTCAGGAGGATCTCAAATCGGACACCCGAAACTCAATATGCAAATTAAATGGAAAAAGATCAAATTATTTAACTTTCGGCATTTTAGCGGAAACTAGCCGAGCATTCTCGAAATTCACAAAAGTCACAAATAATCATACGAACCTAACGGCACTTTCGGATTTCGAATCAGAGCTCGTTCACTAAAACCGAGCTCGAAAATCTTTTTTTAATATTTATCGATAATAAAAAGTGAAACCTTCTTCTGATGCCTACCAAACGAGGTCTGATTTAGCTCAAATTTTACAGATAAATCCCAATGGACCTAATAAAAATTTTAAAATTATTGTCACGCAAATCGGAGTCCTCTCTCCCGAAACAACTGACTGAGGTCGTTTCAGTGTGATGTTTGTAATGGAGAAAGGAAGAGGTCTATGGTGTAGTACTGTGCGTGTTTGTTCTTGTTTTTGTATGGGGTACTATATTCATGTGTGTAATGAATATGGGGGGAGAGAGTAAGAAGATGTGTGTATCCGGTTATGCTGCTGATGTGAATAAGCGATCATGAATAGGAGAAAACAAAAATAGTATTCTTTTTAAAGAAGAAAGATTTCAAAAAATAGTTGTTGGGGTATTAAAGATAATTTTGGAAAAGATTAAGGGGAATTAAATTTGGAATAAAAGATTAGAAAGGAGGGATATGTGGGATTTTGGGAGAATTTATGGAAACAATTTGAAATTCAAACACAAAATGTATTTGGTTATATTTTAGTCTAGATTCAATATAAAAATAAATGACTGTTGACACCCAATTTTGTCCCTTCTATTTTTCAAAATCAACCGGTCTTGAATTTTATATGTGTTTGTGTACCCATCCCTACCTCGTCTATCCTTTTCAAATTACCTTCTTATAATATCCTGGCAATCGAGGCCATTTTCAAAAGCATCGCTATTTTTACAATTTTTTTTACAATTATTTCTATTCCTAACGAAATTATCCAAAAATATTTTAAGCCTCAAAATTGCAATTTTTATGCAGCTTAGCCTTACTAACATTTTAAAATTAATTCCCTAATTTTTCTATATTTTTTAGTCCATTTTACACTATTTTTATACCTATTTATACCCATTTATAGACCAAATATACAATATATACGCATAAATACATATATATTCGTATATTACATCACATATTACATATAAGCCACTTTTTTAGACGTCACCTACCCACGTGGCTTGATCCTGGCCGTCCACGACATTAATCCAACGGCCAGGAATCAAACTTCCATTTTTATCACTTCACACTCCAAAACCCTAAAAATTATTCCTATTTCCCCTCTCACCCTGGACCCGACTCTCTCTCTCTCTCTCTTGGCGATTCAAATTGCCCCCTCCGTCGATGATCTTTTCGGCTATTTGAGCCGGTGAAAATTAGGGGAAATGGTGTCTTTAGACTCCCCTCGTCGTCCGCAACATAACCCATCCACTTTCGATGGGATTTTTACGATGGAGAGGTTAACCCTATGACTGATCGAATCACCACCGTCGGGAAACTCCTCCGGAGGGGTTCCTTACATGTTGAACATTTTGTATTTCGCTGAGGAAATGTAGGTTTTTCTCCTGTGCAACCTTAATTCGAGACGGGTCAACCTGACCCGACCCAATACGAAAATGGGTAACCCTTGGTCCTTTTTGTGTGTCTGATTACTTGAATATTTTGCATGATAACTACTGTTTGAGTTGCTTGATCTGTCATATCTGTTAATGCATTCATTTGCCATTTGATTAGGTTAAAACTTCTTAAGTTCTGATTCTTACCTAACGCAAGGATTTAACTTGAATAAATGCTTGGAAGTGTTGATTGCCTATAGTATCTCCCTATTTCTGTACCTTGTGTCATCGATGTTTCTCCCTAATATGCAAAGGTTAATAAAATTAAGGTTGAGCATGATTCTTTATGATTCCTAGCATGTTTATCTGTGATTACGACCTAAAGTAAAACCTCTACTATTCTCTATATAAAATTAGAGATCATTTGATTTGGCCTGACTAAAAGATATTTTGAATGGAATCTTTGAAGTTCTTGAGGGAGATTGGGAAGGAAATCTGTTCTGTGACTAGCAGTGTATCATTTAAAGCCTGATTGAAAGTCATTAGCATAGTATGTTTATTCCTAGTCCTGATTTAATTAAGGATGCTTCTATGTGCTAATTTTAAAACCTGATTATGTTATCATATAAAAGATGAAGGGCCTATGGGTCAGATTCATGTTGGTTGTGATGTATCTAGCTTGTTCTCATGCTTAGGGGCTTGATTTTCATAAATGCATTGAATGGGTGGTTTGTCCTGCACAATTAAAGGAATCTGATTTGGTTAGGGGAAATTCTGATTGATGTTTGATAGAGTAATGATTTATTTGATTGATCCGAGACTCAATAGGGATTGTTGATTGATTCTGAGGCTTAATTAACTAGTTTTGTGAATCCAGACTAGGTTAAAGTTAAAAGGGAGAGTCAATTTATTTTAAGATTGGTTTTACTTAAACTTTGGGGCTGACTGGCTTATTTATTGAAAATACCCATAAGTCTGTCCCCTTTAACTAAGGAAAAATATTCCTTTTCCTTTTATGGTTCATTCTACCCGTTTGAAGCTACAACCCTTACTTTCACCTATATATATCAGCCTTCATCTCATTCACTACACAGCTTATGCACTAAGCATTCTAAAGCACACCACACACATACACAAGCATCCTGCATAGAGAAAAAGGCTACAGAATACCCTTTTGAAGTCTGATTTCTTCTGGAGCAATTGCTTCTTTCATTTGGTTGTTTGTTCCTGCTTTGCAAATCTTGATCAACTCTCATTGCTTCTCTGTGTCCTCACTGTCAAAATATATTCTTTTCTTCTTTTAAATGCTCACTGCACATTATCCCTCTATTTGTCTATGTTTGATCAAATCAGCATGTTTAGTTTGCTTTAAGTTATTATGAAGTATTGTAGTGTTTAGATTCAATAGGATCCTATCCATATTTTGTCAAAAGCGAGGGACATAGTTCTTGATTTTACTGGCCAAGACCCTTACTTTGGACATAGACCTCAGGTCTTTCCCCTTCCCCTCTCCCTTGCTAATTTTATGCTTGCAGGCTATTTGAAAGGCCTTAACTGGCAAAGCTATGATCTGGTAATTACTGAGTACTCTTTGAGACTTGAAAAAGTCGATGTTTGGACTCTTTTAAGTTGATTCTGGGACTGGGATACTGGTACTTTGAACTCCAGGCTGCTTAACTGGGAACATGATACTTTGGAACCTGTGACTTTGTTACCTCCTCCCTTAGAGACTGCCCCTCCCATGTAAATTTAATTAGGATCCTGTTTATACTTATGTTAATACAGGGGAACAGTCGAGTGACTTGTTATGGATATCAGGGGCCTATTCCTAAACTCCTATTATATGTTGCATCATGGTAGAACTCTAATCAGTTTAACATGCCTTTAAAATCATAGCAGGTTGTTTACAGTTTTTAGTCTTGTCCCGTTAACATTCCTTGAACAGGTTTTTTAAAAGTAGAACTTGAATGCATGCTTGTTTTTGTAATTAAATCTGAAAATTAACTTGAACATGGGCTATTTTGTGTCATTCGTATCTAATCTGAACTGTTTATGTAAAACCGCAGTCGCCCTCTTTTGCATAAATGACTTGGGCCCAAAAATAATTTTAAAAAGGCCCTTTATGTGCATAAACCGTTTTTGACCACTTAAAACGCTCTTATACACTAATCTAATAGTGTATAGGGGTGTATAAAGCTTTGGGGTCGCTTCTACACTTTAAAATAGTTTTTTTTTAAAAGATATAACTATCATATTATGTCATATATTTGCATGTCTATACCTACATATATAAATAGTACTATGTGCGACAGCCCTTATTTGCTCTTGCATGCTTTCGTGACCCCCATTTTCAAAAAAAGAGCCCCGCTATTTATATATTTCCAACACCCGACCCAAAAAAAAATGCTATTAAGGTTAGAGCTCGACAATTAATGATGAGTCACGCCGACCCTAAATGAGCCAACATTTTATCTTCAAAACAAACCGCTCTCGGTTTCTTATTTAAAATCTGAAATTATTTGCAAAATAGGCTATTTATGCAAAAAATATTCTTTTCAAAGTGTGTTAACTACATATGTAAGAATCATTTTTGTTATAATCTTTGTTTGTTATTAGGCTTTTGACATTACAGGCCGTAAACACGATTAGGCTCGTAACCTAGGCCGAATGTGAAAGTTACTTGCATGTATAAGTGGATTATACCTTAGTGAAAATGCCAACCTCCCAAGTTAGTATTTATGATAATATACACTATTTACATCCCAAAATTTAGACTCAAACGGTAACCAATTTTTGTGGGGCTCGGGGAAGTTCCTAACACCTTGTTCCCTAAGTCACTTGGACTTCATACCCATATGGAATCTCTGAAATAAACTAGTAGACTTACTTAACTTGACTATAGATAACTAGGTGACCTAATACGCCTTAGAAATTATATTAGGTGGCGACTCCAATATTTAAACTCAAACGAGTTCACCCAGTCAAATCCGTAACCCGACTCGCCTCGAGTTGAGTCCGAAATTGGGTATGACAATGACATGAATAAAGAATTTTGGTAGAAATTCAGAAAAAGGAAAATTGAATAGTTTCGGATTTTATTTAAAATAATTAGAAGAAAATTGCAACTAATCCTTAACAGAATGGATGTATCTAGACAGACTATTGTCTAGGTTCGTAGGAAAGTTTTCAAGATAAATGCTTTTAAAAGAGAGGTTTGCACATATTTAAATTAAGAAGGACCTCAAATACGACAAATCACGAAGGGAAAATGAATTGGCTAGTTTTTTACTTAATGGTGCTACTAAATAAAAATTATAAATATATATGTATATATATTGTATAAAATGGGTGAACACATAGTAAAATGCTCAAATAAAAGCGAATTGGAATATCAATTTGAAACGACCTTAAGTGGTCGTTTCGAGAACTAGGACACTGATTGACGTGCAGTCAATTTTAAAACCTTTGTAAGGACCATCCCGACTTGTCTGTAAAATTTGAGCTAAATTAGATCTCGTTTGCTAGGCATCGGAAGAAGGTTTTAGTTTTCGTTAACGATAAATCGTAAAAAGGAGGTTTTCGAGCACAATTTTGGCGAATGAGCTCCGATTCAAAATCTGAAAGCATCACTAGGTTCGTATGGTCATTTATGACATATATGAATTTTTAAAGTGAGTTTCGAGGTTGTTCGGTTGATTTCGGCTAAAGTTCCAAAAAAAAAATAATTTGGTCTTTTTCCTTTTAATTCGCATCTAGAGTTTCGGGAGTCCGATTTGAGATCCACCTTATCAAGTGTGTTACATATATTTTTTATAACTTGAAAAATTTGGGATCATTTCAACTTCTCTAGGGTTCCATTTTAATTTTAATCGTCGTAGCGAATTTATTAAAAAAAAGTTGATAAGTCGGTTAGCTAAGGGATTAAATCCCTTAGCAAGCAGCAAAACGATATAGAGGCAGAAAACATACAACAAAATAGAGGAAAGAAATATTAGAAAATAAAAAGGAAAAAAGGGAAAAAGAGGTGGAAAAAAGTGGAATTTCTACCCCAAATCTCCTGGTAATGATGTTAACTCATTATCTTAGCTTATTACGTGTGTTTGAATATATTTTTTATGGTAAAAACTGGGATATTCGACATCGCCCTAATGACTTAAATTGATAGTTTAAAGGATCAATTGGACCCCGATGATGGAAATGATTATATATTCGTACTCAGTGAGTTATGGGCAACATATAAATGTAATTTATTTAGGGTTTGGTTATGGGAATTTGAACCCTGTACATAGGCCTGGCCTGCGTATTGCGTATGCGAATAAGGTATCAGGTTCCTAACTGGATTGTCCTAAGACATAAGGAATGAAGCCTTTTGCTTTATTTGATATAATTTTTCTGCTTATTGAATAGAGCGGGATCGTTTGGCAGTTAATGCAAAGGAAAAAGCAGTTGTTGAGTAGCAGGGCTAGCTTTGGAATACGGTAAATGTTTATATCCATTTCTTTGGAAGCACCTGGCTTCGTGGATTTTCTACCACGTATTCCTTACGTGTGTAGTTGGCGATAGGCGTACTCATTACGCCTTAGTTTTGGATTTACATTCTATATTATATGTTATGTCCTGTTATTGGTATTGCATTGAGAATCTGAGCATTGTACTTTGGCTGTGAGTTGGCATCTACTTCCCAGCTGTCAATGAGAGTCCCGCGCCGGTGAAGGGTTATTATTGCATCATATTGCATTCATATGTATTACATTGCATATCATACTGAGTGCAGGAGTATTCCGCCTTAGCTTTACATTTTATCGGGAGCAGGAGTATTCCGTCCCAGGAGAGTGCAGGAGTATTCCGCCTCTGGTTTACATTATATCGAGTGCAGGAGTATTCCGCCCCAAGAGCAGGAGTATTCCGCTCCAGTTGGTTATCAGATTGGATTCCCCTCGAATGCAGGACTATTCCGCTTCGGGATGGGATTACGGGCACATGTGACCCTTTGCATCTATTTCATTTCATCTTATTTCATTTCATCTTATTCCATTTCATTTCATACTATTGTGTAGATTTTCTTTACATGACTACTGTTCTGCTTATATGTGCATTGCTTATTTGTTGATTGTTGTCTGGTTCCGTTTCCCTGACTAGCGTATCTATTTTTTGAGGTTGCTAGTTTGTTCACACTTATTGAGTCCTTATGACTCACCCCTATTTGTCTTTGTGTTTTCTTTTCGTTCGGCAGATTCTGCTCCAGGACCCAGCCAGTCGCACCATGATTGAGGAGTAGTATGATCTCAGCTGTCTACGGTGAGCCATCTTGTTCATTGCGGCCACCAACTTCAGATATTACAGTTTTCCTTACTTTTTCTCCCTTCGGGAGGTGTTTATATCTTTTGGCCTTCTTAGATGTCTGATCTGGAAACCTTTAAAACTGTGTTTTCTGGGTAGTTAGTTGCATTATTCAGACAGCTTGTATGTTTGTCTATTCTAGAGAGTTATCTTATGTTTTTAAAGTTTAGTTCATTTTCATTTCAAGGTAATTCTTCACAATTTATATCAATTCAGTCAATAGAGTTTGCCCGACAGGTTTAGGGTTGGTGGTCGAGTGCCCGCACGGCCTAATCGAGAATTTGGGTCGTGTCAGTTGGGATCAGAACCCAGTTTAGAGTCTTTGTAAATCATGACAGTTTCTAATAGAGTCTCGCTGATCGGGCAGAGACGTCCATACCTATCTACGAGAGGCTATGGTGGCATTTAGGCAGTTTCATTTCTTTTTCCCCGTCGTGTGTGAGTCTTTTTATCCGAAGTTAAATATTTTTTTATTTTATTTTCCGCAGTAAATTGTGAGAACGCGCGCGAATGTCCAGCGAGAGGCTGAGGAGCCAGTAGTCGCTCTTGTGCCTGCTGCTCTGCGAGGTTGGCGGTGTTGGCCGTGGTAGAGGCCGTGGTCGAGGCAGAGGTAGAGCTGCCCGAGCCGCGAGGATGGTGGATCACGTTGATGTGCCCCCTCTTGCTGGGCAGGGGTATCAGGGTTTTTTCGTCACCCCTGCACTTCATGATGCCTTTATGAGATTCTTAGCGACGCAGATGCCCCAGGGACCTCCTATTCCTCAAGCTGTCGTAGATGCTCCTATTCCTCAGGCTGCTGTAGATGCTCCTATTCCTCAGGCTGTCGTAGATGTTCCTATCCCTCTGGCAGCTCCTCAGGCTGCGGTAGATATTGGTTCTCAGGTTCAGGAAGCCCCCATTCCAGCTCCACATGTAGCCCCAACAGTTCATGTTCCAGGTGGTCATGTTCCAGAGGTAGCGAGTGTTATACCTCCGGTTGTTCAGGCTGGTCAGCCAGCCCAGGTAGCAGGTCAAGTTGATGATCCGGCAAGGCTGCATTATTTTACACGACTTAGTCCTCCGAAGTTCTCTGGTCAGAAATCATATAAGCTTAAGCCTCGTGAGTTTATTGATCAATGTCAGTGTATCTTAGAGGTCCTTGGATATCTTGAGCAGTATAGAGTTGATTATAATGCCTTCCAGTTTGAGGGTCCGGCTTTAGCTTGGTGGACCGCACTCCAATCAGCTAGGCAGGGCTTACCTAAGCTGACTGTGAGTGATTTCTCCCATCGATTCATGGAGAAGATTTTCCCTCACAGTCAGCAGGATGAGAAGAGGATACAGTTTGAGAGGATTGGACAGGGTAACCTGTCAGTTACGGAGTACGAGCTTTTATTTTCAGAGATGTCCAGCTATGCTCCAGATCTTATGCAGGAGCCCTCTGAGAGGGTCGAAAATTTTATTGATGGTCTTTCTCCTCATTTGCGGTCCCAGATGGCTCGTGAGATGTCGCTGTTGATATTGCCAGGAGGTATGAGGCCTATCATAGATATGAGATGGAGGAGTTAGAGCGGGAGAGTAAGAGATCTCGTGGTCCAGGCCATTCTAGTAACTCGTATGGAGGTAGGAGTTATCAGCAACAGAGTAGGCCTCCTGCCAGACCAGCTCAGTTTCCAGCGCGTGGTTCTTAGAACGCACCTACTTCTTCTCAGGGTCAGTTTTGGTTACGCCCGCGAGATCAGTCTCAGTTTGATCAGCGTAGATTTCCTCCAGTGTGCTTTATCTGTCAGGATCAAGGGCATCATAAGAAGGCTTGCCCTTATCTCCATCAGCAGGGTAGTAGCCACCCTTTCCCTTGAGGTCGTGGGCGTGGTCCTACTGGTCCCTCTTGAGGTGGTCGTCAGGGTAGCAGCTCAGCTCAGCCGCAGAGACAGCTATATGCACTACCGGACATGTAGGATACGGAGGCATCCCCAGCTGTTGTTACAGGTATTTTGTCTGTTTGTGGTCGAGATGCATATTCTTTGGTGGATCCAAGGTCTACATAATCATATGTATCTCCTTATTTTGCTTCGGTCTTTCATGTTGATTATATGCATCTTCGTGATCTATTCTGTGTTTCTACTCCTATTGGAGACATTATCATTGTGAGTTTATCCAGCTTGTACCATATCTTTTGGGGGTCGTGAGACACTAGTAGATCTTCTAATCCTAGATATGATTGATTTTAATGTTATTATTGGCATGGATTGGTTGGCGTCGTGTCATGCCACATTAGATTGTCATGCCAAGTTTCTTTAGTTGTCTCTTCTATGTTCAGCACCGATAGTGTGGCAGGGCTCTTATTTGCCACCCATGGGGCATGTTATTTCTTTCCTGAAGGCAAAACGGATGATGGATAAAGGGTGTTCAGCGTATCTTGCCGTGGTTCGAGATACCACTGTGGGGATTCCATCTCTTGATTCTATTCCTGTCTTTAGGAAGTTCCCTTACGTGTTTCCAGATGATTTGCAAAGACTTCCTCCTGATCGAGAGATCGAGTTTGGCATTGATATTGTGCCAGGGACTCAGCCTATTTCTATCCCTCCTTATCGCATGGCCACATCAAAGTTGAAGGAGCAGTTGCAAGATTTGCTTGATAAGGGGTTCATTAGGCCGAGTATTTCTCCGTGGGGTGCTCCTGTTCTATTCATGAAAAAGAAAGATGGGACTATGCGGATGTGTATTGATTATCGTCAGCTAAATAAGGTCACCATCAAGAACAAGTACATGTTGCCTTGCATTGATGATTCGTTTGAACAGTTACAGGGTGCCAAATTCTTTTCTAAAATCGATCTGCGATCTGGTTATCATCAGCTAAAGATTCGCGAGTCAAATTTCTCGAAGTTTGCTTTTAGGACTCGTTACGGCTATTATGAGTTCCTAGTTATGTCTTTTGGGCTGACTAATGCCCCTACAGCCTTTATGGATCTCATGAACCGGGTGTTTAAGCCATTCCTTGATTCCCTTGTCATTATCTTCATTGATGATGTTCTTATTTATTCTCGTAGCCGTGAGGAACATGATTATAATCTGAGGGTGGTTCTTCAGACCCTCCGTGATCGTAAGTTGTATGCCAAGTTCTCGAAATGTGAGTTTTTTCTTGAGTCTGTGGCATTTTTGGGTCACGCGGTATCTAGTGAGGGTATCAAGGTTGATCTGAAGAAGATTGAAGCAGTGCAGAAATGGCCTCGTCCTACCACTCCGACAGAGATTCGCTGCTTCCTTGGATTGGCAGGTTATTATCGGAGGTTTGTGGATAAGTTCTCTACCATTGCAGCTCCCCTGACTCGCCTGACGCAGAAGGCGGTTCAGTTGCGATGGTCCGATGAGTGTGAGGCAAGCTTCCAAAAGCTTAAGGCCTTATTGACTTCAGCTCCAGTGTTATCCCTTCCTTCGGGCACCGGTGGATTTTTAGTTTATTGTGATGCATCCCGTGTGGGCCTTGGTTGTGTTCTTATGCGGCACGGGAAGGTAATTGCTTATGCTTCCAGATAGTTGAAGCCGAATGAGAAGAATTATCCGACTCACGATTTAGAATTGGCAGCTGTGGTATTCGCTCGAAAGATGTGGAGGCATTATCTTTATGGAGAGCCTTGTGAGGTGTATACGGATCATAAGAGTCTGCAGTATCTTCTCTATCAGAAAGATCTTAACGGCCGACAGTGGAGTTGGCTTGAATTAATTAAAGATTATGATCTCACCATCCACTATCATCCTGGGATGGCGAACGTGCTAGCAGATGCTTTGAGCAGGAAGTCCATGGGCAGCATGGCTTTTCTTTATGCTGACATGAGACCACTGGCCTGAGAATTGCAGTCCCTTGGCGACTCTGGCATGAGATTCCTTCTCCCAGACTCCAGTCGAGTCTTAGCGTGTATTGCAGCTCAGTCTTCCTTAGTCAATCAAATTAAGGGAAGACAGTTCGAGAATCCTCATCTGCAGGAGTTGCATGGTCGTGTCCTAAGTGGAGGAGTTCCCTCTTTCGAGCTTGATTCAGATGGAATTCTTCCGTTTAATGGTGAACTCTGTGTTCCTGATGTTGGGGATTTGAGGCAGTCAGTGCTCGGTGAAGCTCATAGCTCACATTATTTCTTTCATCCTGGTATTACAAAAATGTATCAGGACCTCCGAGAGCTATACTTGTGGAAGGGGATGAAAAGAGATGTATTTGATTATGTATCTCGTTGCTTGAACTGTCAGCAGTTTAAGTTCGAGCATCGGAGACCAGCAGGGTTAGCTCAGGCATTGCCCATTTCGAGTGGAAGTGGGAGCACATCACGATGGATTTTATAGTTGGTCTGCCAAAGACCCTGCGGCGCTAAGATTCAGTCTGGGTCATTGTCGACAGACTGACTAAATCAGCTCACTTTATCCCCGTAAAGACTACTGATTCAGCTCAGAGATTGGCTCGGATTTTCATTGAGCAGGTGGTTACGCTGCATGGTACTCCCGTATCTATTATCTCAAATCGTGGTTCCCAATTTACTTCCTAGTTCTGGCAGTCTTTTTAGAGAGAGTTGGGGACCCAGGTGCAGCTTAGCACAACATTCCATCCTCAGACTGACGGTCAGTCCTAGCGGGTTATTCAAATTTTAGAGGACATAATGAGAGCTTGTGCATTGGACTTCGGGGGTTACTGGGATAATCATTTGGCGTTAGCAGAGTTCTCTCATAATAATAGCTACCAGTCTTCCATTCAGATGTCTCTATTTGAGGCCTTATATGGTCGTCAATGTTGTTCTCCTAGTGGCTGGTTTGAGTCTCGAGAAGTCGAGGCGATGAGTTCAGATATGGTTCGTCAGACTCTTGATGTTGTTCATGTTATTCAGGATCGTTTACGGACCACCATAGTAGGCAGATTTCATACTCGAACTAGAGGAGCCGAGAGTTAGAGTTCGAGGTCGAGGTCGGGGACATGGTATTTCTAAAAGTGTCACCGATGCGAGGAGTAAAGAGATTTGGTAGGAAAGGAAAGCATAGTCCCAAGTTCGTTGGCCTCTTCCGTATCGAGAAACGTATTGGTAAGGTAGCTTTTCGGCTCGACTTGCCAGCTTCTATGCCAGTTCACCTAGTTTTCCATGTATCGAGGCTCCGGAAGTGTATCCGAGATCCTTCCAAAGTGATCGAATTAGACCCTTCTCAGCTAGAAGTGAATCTGGCCTATGAGGAGTTCCCAGTTGCTATAGTTGCGCGTGATGTCCGGACACTTCGTTCGAAGCAGATTTCGATGGTTTGAGTGCGATGGAATTATCGTCCTCGTGAGAAGAACACTTGGGAGCTTGAGTCCAGTATGCGTGAGAGGTATCCTTACCTCTTCGACGATTCAGGTTCGATCTGGGTCTTTAAAACCTAAAAGTTCTTATCATTGTATATGATTTTGATTTCGTAATAAATGTCATTGAAAATTGGTGTAAGCATTCTCATTAAAGGTGTGAAATCTATTTTAGACTCTTGCTCGTTCGAGAACGGACGAGAGTCTAAGTGGAGGAGAATGAAATGACTTTAAGTGGTCGTTTCGAGAATTAGGACCCCGATTGACGTGCCATAAATTTTAAAAGCTTTGTAAGGACCATCCCGACTTGTCTATAAAATTTGACCTAAATTAAGTCTCGTTTGGTAGGCCTCGGAAGAAGGTTTTAGTTTTCGTTAACGATAAATCGTAAAAAAGGATCTTTTCGAGCACAATTTTGGCGAATGAGCTCCGATTCAAAATTTGAAAGCGTCACTAGGTTCGTAAGGTCATTTATGACATATGTGAATTTTTTAAGTGAGTTTTGAGGTTGTTCGGTTGATTTCGGGTAAAGTTCCGAAAAAATTAATAATTTGGTCTTTTTTTTTTTAATTCGCATCTTGATTTTCGGGAGTCCAATCTGAGATCTGCCTTACCAAGTGTGTTACATATATTTTGTATAACTTACTTGAAAAATTCGGGATCATTTCGACTTCTCTAGAGTTCCATTTTAATTTTAATCGTCATAGCGAATTTATTAAAAAAAATTAAATTAAATAGATAAGTCGGTTAGCTAAGAGATTTAATCCCTTAGCAGGCAGCAAAACGATATAGAGGCTGAAAACATACAACAAAATAGAGGAAAGAAAGATTAGAAAAGAAAGAGGAAAAAAGGGAAAAATAGTGGAATTTCTACCCCAAATCTCCAGGTAATGATGTTAACTCATTATCTTAGCTTATTACGTATGTTTGAATATATTTTTTACGGTAAAAATAGGGATATGAAACATCGTCCTAATGACTTAAATTGATAATTTGGACCCCGATGATGGAAATGTTATATATTCGTACTTAGTGAGTTATGGGCAACATATAAATGTAATTTATTTAGGGTTTGGTTATGGGAATTTGAACCCTGTACATAGGCCTGGCCTGCGTATTGCGTATGTGAATAAGGTATCAGGTTCCTAATTGGATTGTCCTAAGACATAAGGAATGAAGCCTTTTGCTTTATTTGATATAATTTTTCTGCTTATTGAATAGAGCGGGATCGTTTGGCAGTTAATCCAAAGAAAAAAGCAGTTGTTGAGTAGCAGGGCTACCTTTGGAATACGGTAAGTGTTTATCTCCATTTCTTTGGAGGCACCTGGCCTCGTGGATTTTCTACCACGTGTTCCTTACGTGTGTAGCTGCCGATAGGCGTACTCATTACGCCATAGCTTTGGATTTACATTCTATATTATATGTTATGTCCTGTTATTTGTATTGCATTGAGAATCTGAGCATTTTACTTTTGCTGTGAGTTGGCATCTACTTCCCGGCTGTCGATGAGAGTCCCGCACCGGTGAAGGGTTATTATTGCATCACATTGCATTCATATGCATTACATTGCATATCATACTGAGTGCAGGAATATTCCGCCTCAGCTTTACATTTTATCGGGAGCAGGAGTATTCCCACCCAGGAGAGTGCAGGAGTATTCTGCCTCTGGTTTACATTATATCGGGTGCAGAAGTATTCCGCCCCAGAAGCAGGAGTATTCTGCTCTAGTTGGTTATCAGATTGAATTCCCCATGAATGCAGCTGCTTCGGGATGGGATTATGGGCACATATGACCCTTTTCATCTCATTTCATTTCATCTCATTTCATCTCATTCCATTTCATTTCATACTATTGTGTAGATTTTCTGTACATGACTATTGTTCTGCTTATATGTGCATTGCTTATTTGTTGATTGTTGTCTGGTTCTGTTTCCCTGACTAGCGTATCTATTTTTCGAGGTTGCTAGTTTGTTCACACTTATTGAGTCCTTATGACTCACCCCCTATTTGTCCTTCTATTTTCTTTTTGTTCGGCAGATTCTGCTCCAGGACCCAGCTAGTCGCACCGTGATTGAGGAGTAGTACGTTCTCAGCTGTCTATGGTGAGCCATCTTGTTCATTGCGGCCACCAACTTTAGATATTACAGTTTTCCTTAATTTTGCTCCCTTCGGGAGGTGTGTATATCTTTTGGCCTTCTTAGATGCCTGATCTGGAAACCTTTAAAAATGTATTTTCTGGGTAGTTAGTTGCATTATTCAGTCTGCTTGTGTGTTTGTCTATCCTAGAGAGTTATCTTATGTTGTTAAAGTTTAGTTAATTTTTATTTCAAGGTAATTCTTCACAATTTATATCAATTCAGTCAATAGGGTTCGCCGGACAGGTTTAGGGGAGGTGGTCGTGTGCCCGCACGGCCTAACCGAGAATTTGGGTCGTATCACAATTAAATTAATTAAGTATAAATAGCCACATATAATTATTAAATGCTATAAATGTACTAAAATTGCACAAATAACCATCTTTTGACAAATAGCCTAAATGATGTAAAGTTACGTATTTTAGCCACATTTAAGTATTAAATATATAAGTAGAGGACAACATATGTAAATGCATGCTTTCTAATGCACATTTTGCACAAATAGTCAAATTGCACCTTTAAGTTAAATTATAGCTAATTTTAGAAAAAGGAGGGACAAAATTGCGTGTCAACAGCTGCCCCTCTTTGTCTGGGGATGATGAAAGAGTCTTCGGGCAAAGATAGTTGACGGAGTAGCAAATTCTGTCACGTTTGGTAGGCAAAATGACTGGAACGGGGAAAATAGGAGTTTTGGGGGTGTTTTGGCAAACCCCGGTCTTTGAGTTGCCTACATATCTTGGGTTTCACGAGAATCAGGTCATGTGTAGTTCTAGAATGGCATGTTGCCTGTGTGAGAGATTTATGATGCACGATTTTGGATGTAAAAACTAAACTTATTCAAGTATGTAAAGTTTAGATTCGTGTATGCTTTGCCTTTTGGCGAGATAAATAAAGAATGAAGCAAAGGCACTAGCAAAGATGAGATGAC
The DNA here is from genome assembly GCA_029990175.1 of Petunia secreta. NCBI lineage: Eukaryota > Viridiplantae > Streptophyta > Magnoliopsida > Solanales > Solanaceae > Petunia > Petunia secreta. The sequence continues at coordinate 10,625,779 of JARKIP010000010.1, read as the reverse complement.
CTCAGTAGATCGAGCGTGGGAAAAGAGACTTATAATCATCCTAGTTATGAAAATGTGGTGCGCTACACACCCATAAAGAAGAGTATATGTACATAGTTTCCACTTTATCTCGATAAATGAGTAATCTTGCCCTCAATATTGCCTTGACTGAGCTGGAAAGAATTTGCGTAGCGTATTTTATAAATGCGCACGACCCAAACAGATTGACACGATTAAGCACGAAAACACGCACAATTGACGTAGGTAGGCTTGAATAGACAAGGTAGGCCTTAATCGGAAGGATATGTAAAATGACATCCTAAATTGTGATGAAGGATTAGGCAGATTACTTAAGGGAGTATGAGATGATTGGCTTCGGGCGTGTCGGAATTTGAAAGCATAGGTAGTTTGCAGGTACGACGAAGGCATTGTCGAAGTCGAGTTTAACATCGATAGATCGAGTGTGGTGAAATAGGCTTGTAAACGTCATAGTTATAAAGATGTGGTGCACGACACGCCCATAAAGAGGGGTTTACATGGGCACATTTTCCACTGTAACTCGATAGAGGAGTCATCTTGGCCTCAACATTGTCTTGAATGAACTGAGGAACATTGAGGAGTAAAGCACGATAAATATGCACGATTCAAATAGATAGGCACAAATAGGAAGGAATACACAGCTGGTACCTAATCAGCAAGGAAAGGTTTGGTTGATCACTGATGCGAGTACGGAACTGTAGCTTTGAACGCTTTGGAACTCGGCAAAGTAGGCAACTTGCGGGTGTAGCAAAAGCATTGTTTGTAGGATTAGGCCTTTTGAATTGGGTCTTGGGATGATGCTTTCTGTGTATTTAAGGTTTTGCGCTTGCATAATTGGAGTGATTGTGGGAGTAAGTGTGAGAGTATGGTGCAAGGATTCGTCGAGAGATCGGGAAATCCCTATAGCAAAATTAAGACAAATGCAAATTGAGATAAATATAAAGATAAAGTAAACTTCCATGTTGAGTTAATCTCTACTTGTTTAGTCAGTGCTAGCGAATGTGTGCCTCTCCTCTGGGGGATATCCATTCGCTGAATGCTTCTCGTCAGGAGGTGATTGCTTCGTCACGCCGAGCTGTCGTTGGATCATCTTGCCATTGCTCTTCCTCCTTTAAATGTGTGCTTGTCACATCGAGCTGTATTGAGCTGCATATATCTTCATGCAGGGTTGTTCATCATTCTTTTATTTTGGTTGCACACCCTTTGTCGTGCCACCCTTTCACCGGGCTGTCTACCCTTTATCATGTTGTCCTTTTACCAGGCTGTCTACCTGTTACAATGTCAAAATTTGCATTGAGCTGTATACCCACCGCTGTGTTAGGTGCTAAATTCGACATCGGGCTGTGTACCCTTAGTCGGTGCATTGGGCTGTGTACCCTCTGCAAAAATTAAAATGCCAGAATCGACATCGAGCTGTGTACCCTCAGTCGATGCATCAGGTTGTGTACCCTCCGTAAAATTAAAATGACAAAATTGACATTTGGCTGTGTACCCTCACAAAATTGACATCGGGCTGTGTACCCTCCGCTAAATTAAAATGACAAGATCGACATCGGGTTGTGTACCCTCAGTCGACACATCATGTTGTGTACCCTCCACAAAAATTAAAATACCAGAATTGACATCGGCCTCTGTACCCTCAGTCGATGCATCGGACTGTGTACCCTTCGCTAAATTAAAATGACAAAATCGACATCGGGCTGTCTACCCTCTGTCGAAGCATGGGGCTGTCTACCCTCCTCTAATTTAAATGACAAGATCGACATCGAGCTATGTACCCTCAGTCGACGCATCAGGCTGTGTACTCTCTGCTAATTTAAATGACAAGATCGACATCGGGCTGTGTACCCTCAGTGAACGCATCGGAAGTAAAGTAAAGTGTAACAAGTAGGATGCTGTTGTTATGATGCGATGTGCTAAGGAAGCTATCGTGTTGCTTTTATAAGGACCCTTTTGAAATTTTTGAGGGGATCTCAAAAATTTCTGCCACAGTGTCAAGTTTGCGTCTTTTGGAATTTTTTAGGAGATCCTCAAAATTCTGCCCTAGTTTATTATTTATGATAGATCACCGAGAGAGGGTGGTCGCATTGCACTAAACACCAATGTATTGGCTAGAATCTTCATTCGTTCTTTAGTGTGACGATGGGGTGTATTGATGACTATGAGCATGTGGATATTTGCATACTCAGAATGGGGTTTGATACTTGGATTTTGCTGGATTTTGAGATTGCCCAAATAGTATGTGTTTTGTGTTGTGATGGGGGTGTCTTCATGTTTTTCTTTTCGAAAGTCACGAAGTTAACTTTGATGGATTGGCCTTTTTAGAAAGTGTGTTTGTGGTTTGGGAGTTGTAGTTTCCCTTTGTTGGTTCTTGTTGTACTATTGTTTGGCTTTTGTTAATCAGTCTCTGAGTATTGTGATTCAGCGCTGGATATCTTGCGGTGTCATGGTATGGAATTTTTGAGTTATGAGTGTCGATCTTTGTTGGATCGAATTTCAGAGTGAGTATAATGCAGGTTATACGGTATTGGGATTGTCTGAACGCTCTTGGTGTCATATGTTGGTAGTTCAAAGGACTTTGTTGCAGAGGAAAGTGTTTTCAGATTGGCTTGCCATTTCAGCTTCTCTGAATGCAGATTTCCTGACCAATTTCAGTGTCTAAACGCGAAGCAACCGTAACAAAGTGGTGAAATACACAAAATAGTGTAGGCATGTTAGCAAAGACTTGAAGCAAAAATGACGCGTAAGCTTAAGAGAATGCCTAGACCGTGGATGACGGATTAGCGCTTGAATTTGGAGGTTGTGATAGAACGGACAGATATCACAAGAGATTGCCTAAGTGCTTTATGTAGCAGTCAAGGCAAGGATTTTGGCCAAACGACCGATGCTTGTTTAAGCGGGAGATTAGGAATTGGATGTCAATGAAAAGTGATAAAGAAATTGTGTAAGGAATTGATTGCGTTGTGTGACAGAAAAGGATGTTGGCTTTTGTCGAATACCAGGACCTTGAGTGCATTTGTCATCCTTTCTTTTCATATTTTTCTATCATGACGGCTATGTGTCTTTCAAAGAGGTTCTAAACGTCTGTCATACTCGTTGACTAACTGCTGCAATATAGTCCTCGCACCAACTTTCCTTGTTGGATAATATCTTATTGCTAAGCCGTTGAACTAAATGTAGGTTGGCTATGTATCATGTTCATTCTTAGATTTTTGCGTCTTATTGTGGTCGTCGTCATGAGAATTCGTATCACCCCAGTAAAGCCTTCGACAAAAATTGCTCCAAGAAGTCTATTCGCCTGTGCCTTTATATCAACTCAACCCTTGCTATGGTAAGTGTCTCTAATAACTTCATCGTCTTGCTTTATCTTTGCTAGTGGATAGAGATATGCTTCCAAATGCTCCAAGGGTCTCCAGATTGGTCATATAATGATGGCTTTGTCATTTTGTTTTTGTCCCTCCTTTTCAAATTGAATTGGCTTGCCTGTTTTTTTATTGTGTTGCACAAGTCTTTATTACATGACAGGAGCAGGTTTGGGAAATTCCTTAAATCACAATCATGTATTGCAGGTGGTGTAACTGTGCAGACAGGCACACCAATGTAACCCTTGGATATTGGTGTCAAAAGGGTTTAAGGTGAGTCATGTGTGCCTTTGAGTTTGACCAACATTTCTCTTGGTTTGTTAATTTTTCTCTCCGTCTGCACAGTGCTTGCTGGAACAATTGAGGTATCGGGATAGTAAACTCGACAATTTTCAATCTCTCGAACACTTGAGTATGGGATTCGGCTAGTGGAGAGTATTTTCTTTTCGGCCTGTGGTTTGTATCAGGGCGAGGTCTAGGAAGGTATGGCGGTGCATTTAGGTAGTTGGGTTGAGTGTTTGCTAGTATGGGGGACAATTCGGTGCTAGATGTGGAATATAGGGCAAGTGGGTGAGTATTTTGTAAACTGGATAATCAGGTGGTATGTGAGGGTAGGGATAAAATGGTTGAAGCAAAAGAGACTTTATCTTCCTTCTTTTGAAAAGGCTCATATTTCCAAACTGGATAGCCTTATTAGTAGCTTGTAGTGCAGCAAAGCTACTGGAGAGAGAGAGCTTGAAGGAATTGCTGTAAGAAAATTTCTTATTTCGGAAACTCCTTGACATGTGCACTTGCTTAACCATATCTTTTGCCTTGGTATTTAACTCGAGCTAACCTCTTGGGTAAAAGATTTTTGAGTTTGGTAGTGGGTTAGAGGCAGTTTGGACATGCGAAAGATTTTAGATATCAGGATTTGGGCATAGAGTAGGGACAGGAGGTGTTCCGGTAGGAGATTGAATTTTGAGAGAGAATTCCTCTAGAGACCTAGAGCAACAGACACATTCATGCAATGCACACATATCAAATAAGAAATGCAATCTATAATTTGATGGACCGTTTTACGCACGGTAATTTGAAAATCGCTTTATGCCACATGTATCATTTTGTTTGCTAACAAAATGTGGAGCCTAAAAGATAATATTGCATTTATTGGACTTTGGTTACATTGGCTGATATTGAAAATAGTGCAAAAGGTAGAAAACATTGCTAGAGGGTTAGATCATGGCCAGGTGAACATCCTTCATGCTGATCCATCCCCAAAAGATTCTTCTTCTTCTTCTTCTTCTTCTTCTTCTTCTTCAGACGAGTCTTCCTTGGACAAGCTTCCTTTTGATGAATATCCTTGGAAGATGATATTGTCTACATCAGTTAAGAGCCGAGATATGTCAAACATGAAGTTCTTCAACATTTTCTAAGACTTTCTTCCTTACTTATCTATTCCTTTATTTGCAACAGAGTTCATTCCTTCGTTAGCCCATACACCAATAGACTCTATGCGTTTTGTCAGGAGTTTTGCCTTACTGCGCCATTTTCCTTTTACTTTGTTCTTTGCTTCAGCTAAACTTTGCTTCTTTGCTATTTTCCCTTGTGCCCTTGCCAGTTGTTTGCATAACTTTTTGTACTCAGATTCTAACTCGTCAGCATTCCTTTTCCTTTTTGTTGTTGCACTTGGTTGAATTGCCCTTGCTATGTCTTTCTTAAGCCAGTTTGGATAATCTTTATCATAGCCAGCGTCAAACCTGTCTCGTCCAATAGTCTTGATTCCCATTCGTTGCCTTTCTTTCTAAAGTTCTATTATCTTGCCTTTAAACGGGATCACTCCTCCGAGAATATTTGCTTTGAAATTTCTGATGTCTGCAATTTGGGATACAGTCTGCTTTCTCCCTGCTTGTCTAAGTGCTCTTAAAGGAGTGTATAGGTAAACTCCTCTAAAGCCTACTAAGATGAGAAATGAGTCTCTTTCGGATTGTGTGATTATTGTTGTGCTGGGAAAGTAACCAACCATCCATTGTATGTTTTCAGGTGTCAGTTAACAGAACATGTGGTGCCAACCATTGGCAGCTGTTGGTTGGTCACACTTCTCGAGAGCGTTGTCCATGCGGGTGGTATGAGTCAAGATGTAGTTTTCTGTTGGTATGGCATGTAAAGCTTGCTCTGTGTTATCCATCTTTTGCAAATGCTCCATCAGCCAAATTTGTAATAATAAATTGCAACCCTCGAAAAAGCTAGCACCCTTCTTGCATCTTTCTAAAGCTCGGTACATTTCTACAACAATCATCGGTACCAAAGTGTATTTCTTGTTAATGTCTTTGAGTAAAGCATCAGCAATTGTGACCATGCAAACATCAACTCGTCATTTATGTTATAGAAAGACGACAGTCCCTAAAAAGCTGGTGACAAAAAGCAAGTATCCTCTACTCTTGCCAATCTGACTGATTAATGCTGAAATAGTCTTCGGAATCTTGAAATTCTTCTCAATACCCAAATTTGATGTAGAGAGAAGTCAGAAAAATTCCCAACTATCTTATACTGTGTGTGCATAATTCAGGTTTAAACCCTACCATTTTGAAGAACTCCTCGGGTATAATGGTTTTAGGCATCAAGAATTTTTCACTTTCAACTGGTATTTGAGTTAACCCGCCTATTTCCTTCAGTAATGGTGTCAACTCTACACTACCAAAGTGAAAGACTGCTCGGTCTGCATCCTAATAGTGTACTGCTGCCTCTATCATCCCTTCCATTGCAGTGTGCTCCATTAGTGAAATCATATTCCAAAACACCATTTTGACTCGATCTTTTTGACCTATGCTTAGGTTTCCCCACCAATCTCTGAGCAACTGAGGGATTTCAGCAACCATGTCAAATGTTCTATTGGCCATGATCTTTTGGAAAAGGTGAAGGATGATAGGAAAAGGGAGAAGAGAAATGCTTAAGATTCGCTTTATTGTGAGCAAATGATCAACGTGTGGCACAAGCTTCTGAAAATAATGCAACAAAGAATATAAAGAGATGTGTCGTTATGGGTTGAGAACCCTTTAGACACTTCAAACGGAAGTTACTAATGGACTTTGGACATGCCAAGGATGTCAAGTCTTTATATAATGTTTTAAAGGATAAATGTGTGTTATGTATCATCCCATCTATCGAGCAGTCATTTCTGATTTGTATTGGGTTATTAATGCCCCTTCGGTTACCATCTAATTTTTTGGGAATAAACGGTTGTTTCTGATTCAATTTGGGCTTTTAATGCCTCTTAGATAACCTTCGCGCCTTTGAATGGCATTGGATACAGAATAATTCCGACCGTTTATGAATAAACAATTATTTCTGATTCAATTTGGGCTTTTGACGCCTATTAGGTAACCTTTATGCCATTGAATGGCATTGAATGTAGAATAGTTCCGACTATTTATGAATAAACAATCATTTCTTATCCAATTTGGGCTTTTGACTCCTCTTAGGTTACTTTCGTGCCTTTGAATGGCATTGAATACAGAATAATTCCGACTGTTTATGAATAAATAATCGCTTCTGATTCAATTTGGGCTTTTAACTTGGGTAACCTTTGTGCCTTTGAATAGCACTGAATGCAGAACAATGCCAATAAACGATCCACATTTGCACGTTTAATCCTTTAAGCAAATGCAAATAAATCATGTTCAATGCTTGTTGGTGTCAAAAACCCATTCAGATTGTTTGAACAAGTTGGCCTATTGGACTTGAGAACAAGTCGACTAATGATTGTCATACCCAATTTTGGACTCAACTCGAGGCGAGTCGGGTTTCAGATTTGACTGGGTGAACTCGTTTGAGTTTAAGTATTGGAATCACCACCTAACATATTTTTTACTAGGTGTATTAGGGCACCTGTTTTGTTTCTAGCTAATTCTACAATTAACTCCGAAACATAGTCTACGAACCAGAAAATCTAGGTAAGAGGTTCAAGTTAACTCAAGAGGAAGGGGTTACGCACCTCTCGAGCTCCACCAAATATGGTTACCGATCAGACTTTATAATTGGGATTCGAAATAAGTAACTAAGCAACTTAAACTAACTAATTAGATATAAACAAATAACTAGATGATATAATAATTGAGATAAGAGGTCCTACTAGGCTTCCTCCTTAAGGATTGCACCTTGAAAAAAAGATGAAAATGAATTAGTAAAATAAAAATAATAAATAGTAATAAAAATAATAATAAATACTAATAACAAAATAATAATAATGATAAAAAGTTTTCTCTTTGAATTGTTCTTTTCCAAAATAGATTATCGTCTCTTTCCAATTTTTACCTCGCAAAATTTAAAGAAAAGAGTTAGTGAATAGTAATAATATTAATAAAAATAATGAAAATGATAATAATAATAATAATAATAATGATAATAGTAGTAGTAGTAGTAGTAGTAGTAATAATAATAATAATAATAATAATAATAATAATAGTTTTAAAATAAAGGGGAAGGGAATTTTTGAAAGTGTCGGCTCAGGTGTATATGAATTGGGTGGAGGTCAGGGACGTCGATACGACTGCGACCACGCCGGCCGGTCGTGTTGCCATGCCAAATACCGATCTCATCACTCCATCACCGGCTTGTTTCTAATCACGGCTTATACACGTTATCGTAGCCTTTTTTGTTTTTAGGAGTGCGGGAATGGGTCGTTCAAGTATAGTATCATGTTCAAATTAATCAAATAAGCCTCAAATAAATAAATTATTTTTCTTGGCCATAATTGATGAGCGTCCGTCAATTCCTTCTATAGGCCTCAAATAAACATATATTTTCATAGGCCTAGTGTAGTATCGTATTCTAATCCGTCTCCAAATTTAGGCTCCCGAATGTACGGGTCAAACTGCCTAACGAAGTAAACGAGACAACTGGATAACAAAGCAAGGTAAATAAGTCAGATGCACAATGAAGCAATGTAAACAGGTTAATTGCAGCAATAAAATGATTCAACGTGTTGAACGGGTCAACTCCAAATTGCTAACAATTCTGCAGAAATCAACATTAGCACCGCAAACTCCATTTTTTTACCCATAACAAAGATCCAAACGAGATTAAACAAAAAGAGCAGAGGTGGAACATCATAAGCAAATAGCAGTGACAAGGATAGTCAAACCCAACACTGCAACCAAGTGGGCCCGTCAAGGACCACAGAACAGTAACATCGTCGGCATAAAATCAGCCAGATTCCGGCCTAATTCAGCAAGAGAAAACATGCAGTGACAGATTAAAGACAAACATAATCAAAGAACCAATGGACATCGAAACAAATAGGTGGGTAAAAAGGATAGCAGCGATCGGGGAAAGGCGAAGGAATGACACCAGCGTGGTGGCATCACTGCAACCCCATCCTCTGATTCCCTTCCTCGCAATTGATGGCTTTTTTCGGTGACAATGCCTTATCTCCACTGCCATAGTTCAAATAATACAGACCCCAAATCCCGATATTTCCCGATCCGCTACTGTTTTCCCCTCAATTTTCGATCCAGTTTCTCCACCACCGTCGCCGCTGGTGGTGGTGCTTTATTGTCTATGTGGTCCCCTGTTTCCCTATTTTCTGTTGATGGGTGTGTGTGTAAGTAGTTTATCAGCGCTGGGTTTATTTTTGGGTGCTGTTGTTTGGATTATTTTCTGAAAATCGAGGGAGACAGTGATGAAAAAGGGAGCCGTGTATGACACTATTTTTGTGTGATTATGTCTGGGTGTTTGTATGCGTGAGTTGGTTTTTGACGAAGAAAAGGGTTTCTTGTGTAGTGGTGCTCTGTGTATTTTGGTAATGGCGTGTGTGGGAGGTGATGGGGTGTTTGGAGAAGAAGACCCCAAAATTCCAGTGGGGTCGGCTGAGGGAGTTGATTTTTGTACTGTATTTTTGCGTTGTGTGTAATGGAGAAGAAGATGTGGGGGGGGGGGGGGGGGTGAGGGTTAGTGAGTGTGTGAATTGGTGTGTGTATTGTGTGCGTATGTCAATGGCTATTTTTGTGTTTTGGGGAAGGAGGCAAAGAAGGGGGTCGGGTGTATTGTAAAAATGTCAGCTAAATGTGAGTAATTGGCTAAGGTCCAAGGGGCTACCGCAGGAAGTCAGCTTCACCTGTAACCTTAAGGAATACAGAAAGTTACCCGGAATTCCTAGCAAGGACTTTGTCTGCTATTCATTCCTAAATCCCTTTCACCCTTAACTAGCTAACTCGATGGGACGTCAACAGCGGGAATGCCAAATGCAAGAAGGAAAAACCATTGTAATAAAGAATTTGAAAAAAAAAAAGTAGTTGTTGGGTAATTGAGAGGTGATTGGGGGATTTTGGAATGATTGTAGGGATTAGGAAATTAGAAAAGATTAGGGAGGGATTTTAGATAGATTTGGGGATTTGATATAGGGGGGACGAACTTGGACATGGTTTTTGCAAGAGGATGTATTTGGTAAGAAATTTTGGCTAGGTTCGGAGTAAAAATAAAAATAAATAAAAATAAAGAAATATAAATAAAAATAAATAAAGATAAATAAAAAAATTTGGTTAGTAATTTTGAAATAAGGAAGAATTAATAATAAAAGTAATTTGGACACTTTAATTGGCCAATATTTAACTTAAATGTGTAATAGAAAATATAGATATACGTATATTATAAAATGTACAAATAAATATTAAATAAACTCAAATAAAATTATTTAAATATATCTAATCACAAATAATTACTAATTTGCACAAATAATCACAAATAATTACTAATTTGCACAAATAATCACAAATTGAAGAAAACTTGACATGTAGCCTAAATGACGCAATTATGTAATATAGCCACTAATATTATAAATATACTAATTTTCACAAATAGTCACAGTTTTGACAAATAATCTAAATGATGCAAAAATTATGCAATATAGCCACATTTAGTATGTAATATATAAGTAGGTATAACACACGTAAGTACATGCTTTCTAATGCACATTTTGCACAAATAGCCAAATTGCACCTTTAAGTTAAATTATAGTCAATTTTAGAAAAGGAGGGACAAAATTGGGTGTCAACAGCTGCCCCTCTTTGCCCGGAGATGATGAAAGAGTCTTTGGGCAAAGATAGTTGACGGAGTAGCCAATTTTGTCACGACTAGTGGGCAAAATGATTGAAAGGAGAGAATGGGAGTTTTGCCTACATATCTCGAGTTTCACGAGAATCAGGCCGTGTGCAGTTCTAGAATGAAATTTTGCCTGTGTGAGAGATTTATGACACATGATTTTGATGTATAGACTAAACTTATCCAATATGTAAAGTTTAGATTCATGTGCGCTTTGCCATTTGGCGGAACAAATAAATAATGAAGAAAAGGTGCTACCGAAGATGAGATAGCTTCAATAGATCGAGCGTGGGAAAAAAGACTTATAATCGCCCTAGTTATGAAAATGTGGCGTGCTACACACCCATAAATAGGAGTTTATATGTACATAGTTTCCACTTCATCTCGATAACTGAGTAAGCTCGCTTCCAATATTGCCTTGACTGAGCTGGGAAGAATTTGAGGAGCAAGTTTTATAAGTGCGCATGACTCAAATAGATGGGCGCGATTAAGCATGAAAACACGCACGATTGACGCAGATAGGCTTGAATGGGAAAAGTAGGCATTGGTTTGAAGGAAACGCAAAATGAGATGTTGATTCACAATGGAGGATTAGGCAGATTACTTGTGAGGGCATAAAATAATCGGCTTTTGGGCATGTCAGAATTCGACATAATAGGTATTTTACAGGTGGGACAAAGATGTTTTCGAAGTCGAGGTAACATCGATCGACCGAGTGTAGTGAATAGGCTTGTAAACGTCCTAGTTATGAAGATGTGGTGCACGACACACCCATAAAGAGGGGGTTTACATGGGCACATTTTCCACTATAACTCGATAGAGGAGTCATCTTGGCCTCAAACATTGTCCTTAATGGACTGAGGAATAAAGCACGATGAATATGCACGATTCAAACAGATAGGCACGAATAGGAAGGAATACGGGGCTGGTACCCAATCGGCTAGGAAAGATTAGGTAGATCACTGGTGCGAGTATGGGATTGTGGCTTTGAGTGCTTTGGAACTTGGCAAAACAGGCAGCTTACAGATGTAGCAAGAGTACTATCTGTAGGATTAGGCTTCTTGAATTGGGTTTTGGGAGAAGCTTTGTATGTGTATTTGAGGCTTTTGCGGTTGCATAATTGGTAGTGATTTGGGAGTAGGTGTACGAGCGGGACGCAGGGGTTTGTCGAGAGATCGATGAGTCACTATAGCAAAACCAAGACAAAATGCAAATTGAGATAAAAATAAAGATAAAGTAAACTTCCCTGTTGAGCTGAGCTCTCCTATGTCTGGTCCACTTTCAGGTGCTCAGTGCTGGGGAATGCGTGCCTCTCCTCTGGGGGATATCTATTTGCTATGTGCTTCTCGTCAGGAGGTGATTGCTTTGCCAGCCAGGCTGTTGTTGAATCATCTTGCCAATGCCACGCCGGATTGTATGTCCATTGCTTTTTGTCCTTTAAATGTGTGCTTGTCACGTCGGACTGTATATTCCTTTTGTATTGAGCCGTGTATCTTTCCATGTAGGGTTGCCTATCATTCCTTTATTTGGTTGCACACCTTTTGTCATGTTGTCCTTTCAACGGGCTGTCAACCCTCCAGGCTGTCTTCCTGTTACAATGCCAAAATTTACATTGGGATGTGTACCCTCCGCGGTGTCAGTTTCGACATCGGGCTGTGTACCCTCCATCGGTGCTTTGGGCCGTATACCCTCGGCAAAATTAAATACAAATCAACATCGGGTTGTGTACCATCACCCGACGCTTCGGGCTGTGTACCCTCAACTAATGTAAATGCGAATCGATATCGGGCTGTGTACTCTTAATCAACGCTTCGGGTTGTGCGCCCTCAACTAATTTAAATGACAAATCGATATCGGATTGTGTACCCTCAATCGACGCTTCGGGTTGTGTGCCCTAAGCTAAGGTAAAATACAAATCGATATCAAACTGTGTACCCTCAATCGATGCTTCGGGTTGTGTGCCCTCAGCTAATGTAAAATGCAAATCGGTATCGGGCTGTGTACCCTCAACCGACGCTTTGGGTTGTATGCCCTCAGCTAATGTAAAATGCAAATCGGTATCGAGTTGTGTACCCTCAACCGATGCTTCGGGTTGTATGCCCTCAGCTAAGGTAAATGAAAAATCGATATCGGGCTGTGTACCCTCAATCGACGCTTCGGGTTGTATGCCTTCAGCTAATGTAAAATGCAAATCGGTATCAGGCTGTGTACCCTCAATCGACGCTTCGGGTTGTATGCCCTCAGCTAATGTAAATGACAAATCTATATCGGGCTGTGTACCCTCAATCGACGCTTCGGGTTGTATGCCCTCAACTAATATAAGTGTAAAATTCGACATCGGGCTGTGTACCCTCTGTCGATGTATCAAGAGTAAAGTGCAACAAGTAGAATGCTATTGTTATGCCATGTGATGTGCTAAGGAGGCTGTTATGTTGTTGTTGTAAGGACTTTTCTTGAAATTTTTAAGGGGACCTCAAAAATTTCTGCCCCAGTATCAAGTTTGCGTCTTTTTGGAATTTCTGCTTCCGGCGTGCTGCGTGTTCTCGATTTGTCCGTCATTGGTTTTCAATAGAAAATTGGATATGGTTCCTTTTTTTATGGAATTAGTGTTGTTTGCTTTATTGTACTCTTGCTTTGAAAATCAGCTTCTGGATCTATTTGTTCCATGATTTTGTTTTGTTTAGTCATATATCTCTGAATTGGCTGGTGTTTTGTTGAGTGCAGTTGACCCGTTTTTCTTTATGAAAAGGGTAGCAGATTTCTTGTGGACGTTGTTGCCCCCACACTGATATGGATAATGTTGTTGGTGGAGACGCTGACCAGTTTAAACAAAGACACAACAATAAGGCCTTTGAAAATGTTTTAAATTGAGGCCTACACACATTGAATTGACGGATATACAACGAATTGACGGATGCTACACCAATTATGGCCAATGAAAAAAATATATTTATATTTATTGAGGTCTTGGGACTAGCTTAAACATGATACTACACTTGAACAGTCCCATTCCCATGTCCCTAAAACAAAAAGGCTATGATTATGTGTATGAGCCGTTATTGCAAAATGAGCCGGCGATGGAGTGGTGTGACCGGTACTTGGCATGGAAACACGACCGGCCGGCGTGTTTGTAGTTGTACCGACGTCTCTAACCTCTAGCCGATTCATACATACCGGAGCTACACCTTTTATAAAAATCCCTTTCCCCTTTATTTTAAATAACTATTATTATTATTATTATTATTATTATTATTATTATTATTATTATTATTATTATTATTATTATTATTATTATTATTTACTAACTTAATTTCACTTGTTTTTTTGAGGTGCATTTGGATAAATATCTTCAAAATAACACCCCAAAAATGCTTCTAATTTTACTTGCTATTATTTTCTCTTAATATTTATTTTTATTATATACTAACTAATTTGTTTTGTTTTGCTAGGTGCAATTCTCTAAGGAAGAAGCCTATTAGTGAATTGGATTTTTTTTAATTATTATACGCATATCATAATAGTCGTGTAATAATTTGTCTAGTGCATTTGCTTAGCTACTTATTTTGAATCCTCAATTATAAAGTCCGTCCGGTAACCACATTTGGTGGAGCTTGAGAGGCGCCTAACCCATTCCTCTCGAGTTAACTTGAATCTCATACCTAGAATATCTGGTTCGTAGACTAAGTTTCGGAATTAATTATAAAATTAGCTAGAAACAAAATAGGTGCCCTAATACGCCTAGCTAAAAAAATGTTAGGTGGCGACTCAAACTCTTTACCCGTGGGTTACCCAAATAAGTCGAGCCCTATTTCGAACTTCAACCAGTTCGGGTAAAAATAGGATGCGACACATAACATAATGGTTTTGTTTTTCTAGTTACAACACATATTATAAAAATGAGGAAGAGATATAAATAGGGCCTTTATCCCTTTACTTCATAGATAATTTTGAACCAGATATAGTGAAACGACCTCGGTCAGTCGTTTCGGAAGTTAGGACTCCGATTGGCGTGTCGATAATTTTAAAATATTTGTAATGTCCATTAGGACCTGTCTGTAAAATTTGAGCTAAATCAGACCTCGTTTGGTAGGTATCGGAAGAAGGTTTCAGTTTTTATTGGCGATAAATATTAAAAAGAGATTTTCTAGCTCGGTTTTGCTGAATGAGCTCCGATTCGAAATCCGAAAGCGCCGTTGGGTTCGTATGATTATTTAAGACCATTGTGAACTTTCAAAAGTGAATTTCGATGTTGTTCGGCAAGTTTCCGCTAAAATGCCGAAAGTTAAATAATTTGACCTTTTTCATTTAAATTCGCATTTTGAGTTTCGGGAGTCCAAGTTGAGATCCGTCTTCGCGAGTATGTTACATATATTTTGTATAACTTGTATGAAAAAGTTGGAATTATTTCGAATATCGTAGGATACCGTTTTAATTTTTACCGTAACTGTGAATTTAAAAAAAAAAGGAAAAAGACGAAAAAGAGAATATTGTCGGTTGGTGACCTTATCAAGCTCATATTGATCAGATTAGAAACAGGAGAAGCAGAAACGAAGCAAACACGCAGTGCAGTAAAAAAATGCCAGAAAATGAGAAAAGGGGCTGGAGAAAAGTAGAATTTTCACCCTGAAACATTCAGG
The DNA here is from genome assembly GCA_029990175.1 of Petunia secreta. NCBI lineage: Eukaryota > Viridiplantae > Streptophyta > Magnoliopsida > Solanales > Solanaceae > Petunia > Petunia secreta. The sequence continues at coordinate 10,610,685 of JARKIP010000010.1, read as the reverse complement.
TAATGATCCTAATATATTATTTGAGTTTATTACGTGTGTTTGAATATGTTTTAACGGTAAAACTTGGAATATTATACATCGTTTTAATAAGTTCAATTAATAGTTTAAAGGGTCGAATGGACCCCGATAATGGAATTGATTATATATTCGTACTCAGTGAGTTACAGGCAACATGTAGATGTAATTTATTTGGGGTTTGGTTATGTGGCTTTGAACCCTGTATATAGGCCTGGCCTGCGTATTGCGTATGCGAATAGGGTATCAGGTTCCTACCTGGATTGCCCTAAGATGTGAGGAATGAAGCCTTTAGCCTAATGTGATATATTTTTCTGCTTATTGATCACAGTGGGATCGTTTAGCAATGATTTCAAAGAATAACGCGGTTACTGGTCGCAATGCTAACTGTTGAGAGAGGTAAGTGTTTATATCCATTTCTTTGGAGGCACCTGGCCTCGTGGATTTTCTACCATGTGTTCCTTACGTGTGTAGCTGCCGATAGGCGTACTCCTTACGCCTTAGCTTTGGATTTACATTGTATATTTTATGTTATGTCCTATTGTTGGTATTGCATTGAGGATTTGAGCATTGTGCCCTGGCTGTGAGTTGGCACCTACTTCCCGGCTGTCGATGAGAGTCCCGCGCCGGTGAAGGGTTATTATTGCATCCCATTGCATTCATATGCATTACATTGCATATCATATTGGGTGCAGGAGTATTCCGCCCCAGGAGCAGGAGTATTCCGCTCCATTGCATCATATTGAGGGTAGGAGGATTCCGCCCTTGGAGCAGGACGATTCCGCTCCATTGCATCATATTGAGGGTAGGAGGATTCCGCCCTCGGAGTAGGAGGATTCCGCTCCATTGCATCATATTGAGGGTAGGAGGATTCCGCCCTCGGAGCAGGAGGATTTCGCTCCATTGCATCATATTGAGGGTAGGAGGATTCCGCCCTCGGAGCAGGAGGATTCCGCTCTATTGCATCATATTGAGGGTACGAGGATTCCGCCCCCAGAGCAGGAGGATTCCGCTCCATCTATTTGGCGCATGTGACACCATTGCATCATATTGCATTCAACCCATTTCATTGCACCGCGTGCTGACTATTGTGTGACTATCGTGTTGTGTTTTATATATGCGGTATGTATACCGCATCTCAGTTTACCTATATATTTCTGGCTCATATCCCGGATTGCACGTCGCGACAATATAAATACATGGATCGGATCGGGTTGCACGCCGCAACAGTATAAATATGCGGATCGGGTTGCACGCCGCAACGGTATGAATATATGGATCGGGTTGCATGCCGCAACAGGATGTATTTCTGATTGTCGACATGTTCAGGATATCTATACGTTCTGTCTACCTTATGTCCCTGGCTGTTTATGATTCCATACGTGTTTTCAGTTATTATTTGGCTTTGCCTGTTTATAGTTCAAATAAGATGGATTTCGTTTATCTGTTTTTCTTCTCCCTGGCTAGCTATCCTATTCTTTGAGGTGGCTAGTCTGCCCCACTTATTGAGTCCTTTTGACTCACCGTTGTTTATTATTTTTTTCTTGTCTATCTATTTCATTTCGGCAGGTTCGCTCCAGGATTGGGTTTGCCACGTTGTGAAGGAGTGAAGACGACTTCAGCTGTCAGGGTGAGCCAGCTTTTATTCTGGATGGCCACCAGTTTATTGGTTATTATTTCAGTTGCATTTTGCTCCCTTCAGGAGGTATTTGTCTTCTTTTGTACTCTTAGATGTCTAGTCTGGATAGCCCTAAACTTAGTATGTTGGGTAGTTAGCTGTAAGTGTCTTTCGTACAGCTTAGAAGTGTCAATATGTCTGTGTTTTTTTTTTTTTAAGTCTTGTCCTTATTTATGAACTATTATATTTATTTTCCTAATTTAATTGGTAAGGGTTCGCCCGACGGGTCTAGGGGAGGATGTCGGGTGCCCGCACGGCCTAACCGAATTTTGGGTCGTGTCATATAGGTTCATTCCAACTTCAGGAACTTGTGAGAAAGTAAGAACCAGATGACAGCTTTTGGCTCTTCCTTTATCCATTTTAGTACCTACAAAAAGGATCAGACATGGTATAGCTATAGAGTTATCCAATCTTTTGTCCAAATTGGACGGCGAACTCTGCATAAAAGGGTTAGGAGTATAACCTACAACAGCCTACATAATAACGCACATTCACAACGATGTATTACCAAACCAGACATGCTAAACATATTTACCTAACAAACAAGATTTAGTGGTACCATTCAGTATTTGGAGGAAGACTCCTCCACTTAAAGCACAAACTCATGCAGCTATTTGAATTGGAATAACCATCCCCACACAGTCTGTTGGACTAAAGAAGATTTAGCTAAAAGCTGAACGTAGGCAGACCTAAGCTACCAACTACCCTTTCGAGTTGCCAAACAGCTGCAACCCTCGAGTTCACAACTCCATACCTTTGCCATAAATATCACCGCCTGATGGATGGCACTTCTATATTAAAATTTCGGCAGAGTTTCCCCTAAAACTGGATGATCCGCAAAACAGAACCAGACTATACTATACATGGGAATGGATACCCGGATAAACTGATATCCAAAACAATAATATGCTTACTTGGCTACAATAACACGTACTCTGCCTCAACACAGGGAACGTCACAAGCGGCTACTAATCGCCCAAGCTCACTAGTGCCGGATGAAGAAGAATTGGAAATGGATCGAGGATAGAAATAATTAGAGCTTCAGGAAGTTCATCTTCTTATTTGCTTGGCTACCAAAGCTAGACTACTTCCGAGTTAGGCTAACCAAAGAATCGAAATTGAAGAAATAGACATTAAATAAACTTTATGGAATGGCATCTATGCCAATTTAACCTCCCAATATGAAGGAAACTATGACAATTTGCCAGAAACCCTTTTCATAACCCAGACAAACTCATAGAATAACATGACTTTACTAGCATTTTGAACCAAGAGGAGATAACACTTTGAATTTTGAGGAGTCAAGTAAACTGAATTGACATAATAACAGATGATGGCGTAACAAGATGCCAAGCAGACAATACCGACACTCACTCCCAAATCTCTCACATATAAATCAGATAAACTAGTAGGGTCTCACAAATTCCCTGAATAAATCATATTAGAAGCTCACCCCTCTACCACAATCGATTCTTAATTCCGACAATATCCAAGGAAACCGTCAAAACATAATAAGACACACCATTTCCAGATCGATCGGAAATATAAATCTTACTTACAGATAAGAGAAGAAGAAACACACAGGTCTACTACATCGGATGCCTCAGCATCCTGCCAAACTAGCAGTTCATAGAACTGCCTCTGCAGCTGAGCTGAGCCACTACCCTGGTAATCACCTTCTAAAGAACCACTGCCACCACGCTCTCAAGCTCTACTGGATGGTGGTATTTCTCTGGCTGATTGAGAATCTGAGATCTAAATTAAAATCCCCTGCGACTGCGCTGATGCCTAATAACGAGAGAAAAGACGACTGCCTACTTTTCGGAGTAAGGAAAAATCCTCAACAATAGACAGACTCACTACAATGATACCACCTTGTCGCTGAAAAGTGGAAGCTGGAAAAATTGTTGATAGCTATAAAGAAAAGATTGATTCTGATCTTGACAAGCTACTGGCGCACTCTAAGAATCACGTAACACAAGTTGAGATAACCTGGAAGGTGACCTCCCAAAATAATCAGAACTTTTACTTCCAAATGAGGTACCATGGTGCCGACCAGGGCCACGGGATCTCTTGCTCTCCCACTCTAATTCTTCCCGCTCTAACTTATAGTATGCCTCGTACCTCTGAACAATATTAACAACAACATCAATTGAAACCTAGACCTCAATCTCTCGAGCCATTTGGGATCTCCAGGAAGGAGAAAGGTCATAAATAAATATTTGAATCTCTCAAAAGGCTCATGAACTAGTTCTAATGCATATCCAGCCATTCTATAGAATTCAATCTCATATTCTGAAACATCAACAGGCTAACCGACAGGCTACCCTGTCCAATCCACTAGAACTGGCAACACTTTTCATCTCGTTCGATACTCGAAAGGAACTTTTCCAAGAATCTAGAAGAAAAATCGAACCAAGTTAGCTAATAAAAGAGCGGCCCACCAATTCAAGGCTGGACCCTGGAACTGGGAAGAAGAATAATCAACACTATACCGCTTGATATAATCAAGAGCCTGAAGGATACACTGACATCATTTTATTTTGAAAAAAAAATTATGAGGTTTATCTGATGCATTTCTTAAGAATATCGGAAGGTTCAACCGCGTAAAATAATGCAACCTCTTCGGACACTCGGACCGAGCCATTACTCAGGCTAACTAACCATCCAGAATAACTAGAGGCACAACACATGCTGCTTCTAGAACATAATTTACTAGGGCAACACCAGGGACTGGAATAGGGGCTCCCTGAGACCGAACGTCTCCATCTGCGGCAACCTAATAAGCTTTCTAGCAAATAATAGGTTCTTGCGGTATCTGCGTCACCATGATTCTCGTAAAAAACATCGTAGTGAGCCAAGGGAACCACAAGGCCCTGCTCCCTTGCCCATCGCAAGCTCGTACAGCTGGGACCTCCATAACTATATCTCAGCACGATAAAGAAAAACTCTCGGGGCTTCGTCAGTGCTAGCCCCAGGCTAGACTGCTTCGTCTTAAACTCCTACTGTTTGCTGATTCGTCGCACGAGGGTTCACAATTACCACGAAGGAATTAACGAATTAATGAAAATACTTTTGAATCATAGAACGACGCACGATCAGAAATGGAGAAAGTGAAATTTCCTAAATGCCATCATAGCCTCTCGTAGATAAGTACAGACGTCTACGTACCCATCAGCGAGACTCTACTAGACACTATCTTAGTCTGGATAGACTCTAAACCAGGCTCTGATACCAACTGACACGACCCGGATTTCGACTAGGCCGTGCGGGCACCGGACATCCTCCCCTAGACCTGTCGGGCGAACCCTTACAAATTAAATTAGGAAAATAAATATAACAATTCATAAATAAGGACAAGACTTAAAACAAAAATACAGACATACTGATATCTCTAAGCTGTACAAAAGAGAATTACAGCTGACTACCCATCATACTAAGTTTTGGGCTATCCAGAGTAGACATCTAAGAGTACAAAAGAAGATAAATACCTCCTGAAGGGATCAAAATGCAGCGGAAATAATAACCAATAAACTGGTGGCCATCCGGAATAAAAGCTGGCTCACCCTAATAGCTGAAGTCGTCTTCGCTCCTTCATAACGTGGCAAACTCAATCCTGGAGCGAACCTGACGAAACGAAATAGATAGACAAGAAACAAACAACAAACAAGGGTGAGTCAAAAGGACTCAATAAGTGGGGCAGACTAGCCACCTCAAAGAATAGGATAGCTAGCCAGGGAGAAAATAAACAGATAAACCAAATTCCTCTTATTTTTAAATTATGAAAAGGCAGTGCCAGATAATAACTAGAAACATGTATGGAATCACAAACTATTCAACAATCAGGAACGTAAGACTGCCAAAACATATAGGTATCCCGAACACATCAATAATCAGAAATACATCCTGTTGCGGCGTGCAACCTGATCCATATATTCATTCTGTTGCGGCGTGCAACCCGATCCATATATTCATACCGCTGCGACGTGCAACCCGATCCATATATTTATGCCGTTGCGGCGCGCAACCTGATCCCCGCAACCCAAAATATGAGCCAGAAATATATAGGCAAACTGAGATATGTCCACAACATGGTGTACATACCGCATACATAAAACACAACACAATACACACAATAGTCAGTATGCGGTGCAATGAGATGGGATGAATGCGGTATGATGCAATGCAGTCACATATGCCTGATACCTATATCTGGCGCAAGACTCTCATCGTCTACCAGAAGATATATGCAATAATGACTCTTCACCGGCTCGGGACTCTCATCGATTACCGGGAAGTATATGCAATGATGACCCTTCACCGGTGCGGGACTCTCAACGCCAACCGAGAAGTATATACAATAATGACCCTTTGCCGGTGCGGGACTCTCATCGCCAATCGGGAAGTGTATGCAATAATGATCCTTCGCCGGTACGGGACTCTCATCGCCAACCGGGAAGTATATGCAATAATGACCCTTCGCTGGTGCGGGACTCTCATCGCCAACCGGGAAGTATATGCGCCCTTCGCCGGTGCAGGACTCTCATCGCCAATCGGGAAGTATATGAAATAATGACCCTTCGCCAGTGCGGGACTCTCATCGCCAATCGGGAAGTATATACAATAATGACCCTTCGCCGGTGCGGGACTCTCATCGCCAATTGGGATGTATATGCAATAATGACCCTTCGCCGGTGCGGGACTCTCATCGCCAATCGGGAAGTATATGCAATAATGACCCTTCGCCGGTGCGGGACTCTCATCGCCAACTGGGAAGTTTATGCAATGCTCAAAACCAGAGTGCAATGCTCATATGTTCAATGCAATACCAAAAACCGGGCATAACGTATAATATACAATGTAAATTCAAAGCTAAGGCGTAATTAGTATGCCTATCGACAGCTACACACGTAAGGAACACGAGGTAGCAAATCCACGAGGCCAAGTGCCTCCAAAGAAATGGATATAAACACTTACCTCTTCCAAAAGTTAGTACGGCTAATCAACAACCGCTTTATCCTTTGGTTTCCTTGCCAAACGATCCCACTCTATTCAATAAGCAGGAAAATATATCAATTTAGGTTAAAGGCTTTATTCCTCACATCTTAGGGCAATCTGGTTAGGAACCTGACACCCTATTCGTATACACAATACGTAGGCCAGGCCTATGTACAGGGTTCAGAGTCACCTGACCAAACCCTAAATAAATTACATTTATATGTTGCCCATAGCTCAGTGAGCTATATAATTAATTCCATTATCGGGGTCCAATTGACCCTTTAAATTATCAGTTGAACTTATTAAAACGATGTCTAATATCTCAATTTTTACCGTTAAAATATATTCAAACACGCGCAATAAAATCAAATAATGAATTAACATCATTACCTGGAGGTTTCGGGGTAAAAATCCTATCTTTTCTCCGGCTCTTTTCTCATTTCCGGTATTTTTCCTCCTCTCCGTCATTTCATTTTCTCCCTGTTTGCTTTTGTTTCTATATGCTGCTAAGCCATCATCCTTAGCTTTAGCTAAGGACCCACCATTTTCTTTCTTCTTTTTTTTTTTCTCCTTATTTTGTCTTTTCCCCTCTTTTTTTTTCTTTTTTCCCTTTAAAATTCGCTGCTACGTTAAAAATTAAAACGGTACCCTACGATATTAGAAATAATTCCAACTTTTGCATAGAAGTTATACGAAATATATGTAACATACTCGCGAAGGTGCATCTCAAATCGGACTCCCGAAACTCAAGATGCGAATTTAAATGAAAAAAAGTCAAATTATTTAACTTTCGGCATTTTAGCGGAAACTAGCCGAACAACATCGAAATTCACTTTCTAAAGTTTGCAAAAATCACAAATAATCATACGAACCTAACGGCGCTTTCGGATTTCAAAGAGGAGCTCGTTCGCCAAAACCGAGCTAGAAAATCTCTTTTAAATATTTATCGACAATAAAAACTGAAACCTTCTTCCGATGCCTACCAAACGAGGTTTGATTTAGCTCAAATTTTACAGACAAGTCCTAATGGACATTACGAATATTTTAAAATTATCGGCATTCCAATCGGAGCCCTAACTTCCGAAACGACTAACCGAGGTCGTTTCAGACATGCGGGTACCGGACATCCTCCCCTAAACCTGTCGGGCGAACCCTTACCAATTAAATTAGGAAAATAAATACAACAATTCATAAATAAGGACAAGACTTAAAATAAAAATACAGACATACTGATATCTCTAAGCTGTATAAAAGAAATTACAGCTGACTACTCATCATACTAGGTTTAGGGCGATCCAGACTAGACATCTAAAAGTACAAAAGAAGACAGATACCTCCTGAAGGGAGCAAATTGCAACTGAAATAATATACATAAAACTGGTGGCCATCCTGAATAAAAGTTGGCTCACCCTGACAGCTGAAGTCGTCTTCGCTCCTGAACAACGTGGCGAACTCAATCCTGGAGCGAACCTGCCGAAACGAAATAGATAGACAAGAAACAAACAACAAACAAGGTTTGAGTCAAAGGACTCAATAAGCACCCCAAAGAATAGGATAGATAGCTAGGGAGAAGAAACAGATAAACTAAATTCCTCTTATTTAAATTATAAAAAGGCAGAGCCAGATACATATCAACAAATAAGCAATGGCCATATAAGCAGAACAGTAGTCATGTACCGCAAGCCTACACAATGGTATGAATTGAGATGAAATGAAATGTGATGCAAACGGTCACATGTGCCAAATGAATGGAGCGGAATCCTCCTGCTCCGAGGGCTGAATCCTCCTACCCTCAATATGATGCAATGGAGCGGAATCCTCATACCCTTAATATGATGCAATGGAGCGGAATCCTCCTGCTCCGAGGGCGGAATCCTCCTACCCTCAATATGATGCAATGGAGCGGAATCCTCACTGCTCCGAGGGCGGAATCCTCCTATGCTAAATATAATGCAATGGAATGCATATGAATGCAATATGATGCAATAATAACCCTTTACCGGCGCGGGACTCTCATCGACAGCCGGGAAGTGGATGCCAACTCACAGCCAGAGTACAATGCTCAGATCCTTACTAAAATACTAACAACAGGGCATAACATATAATATACAATGTAAATCCAAATCTAAAGCGTACTGAGTACGCCTATCGGCAGCTACACACGTAAGGAACACGTGGTAGAAAATCCACGAGGCCAGGTGCCTCCAAAGAAATGGATATAAACACTTACCTTGTTACAAAGTTAGTACATCCACTCAATAACCGCTTGTCTTTTGGTTTCATTGCCAAACGATCTCACTCTATTCAATAAGTAGAAAAATATATCAAGTTAGGCTAAAGGCTTCATTCCTCACATCTTAGGGCAGTCCGGTTAGGAACCAGATACCCTATTCGCTACATAACCAAACCCCAAATAAATTACATTTATATGTGGCCCATAACTCACTAAGTACGAATATATATATTCAATTCCATTATAGGGGTCCATTTGACCCTTTAAACTATTAATTGAACTTATTAGAACGATGTCTAATATCTCAATTTCTACCGTCAAAATATATTTAAACACACATAATAAACTCAAAAAATATATTACGATCATTACCTGAATGTTTCAGGGTGAAAATTCTACTTTTTCCCGGCCTCTTTTCTCATTTTCTTGTATTTTTTCTTCCTCCCCATCATTTCATTTTCTCTCTGCGTGTTTCTATTTTTGTTCCTCTGTTACTAAGCTTCAAATAAAGCTGCATGGATATATACATATCCCACCAGCCCACCGCCTAACTTTTAAGTTTTTGTCTTTTCTCGTTTTTTTTCTTTTTCTTTTAAAATTTGCTGTTATGGTAAAAATTAAAACGGTACCCTATGATATTCAAAATAATTCCAAATTTTGCATACAAGTTATACAAAATATATGTAACATACTCGCGAAGGCGGATTTCAAATTGGATTCCTGAAACTCAAGATGCGAATTTAAATGGAAAAAAAAGTAAAATTATTTAACTTTCGGCATTTTAGCGGAAACTAGCCGAACAACATCGAAATTCACTTTCAAAAGTTTACAAAAGTCACAAATAATCATATGAACCTAACGGCACTTTCGGATATCGAATCGGAGTTCGTTCGCCAAAAGCGAGCTCAAAAATCTCTTTTTAATATTTATTGTCAATAAAAACTGACACCTTTTTCCGATGCCTACCAAACGAGTTCTGATTTAGCTCAAATTTTACAGACATATCCTAATAGACCTTAGGAATAATTTAGAATTATTGGCACGCTAATCGGAGTCCTAACTTCTGAAACGACTGACCGAGGTCGTTTCATTCTCCTCCATTTAAACTCTCGTTCGTCCTCAAACGAGCCTAAATCTAAAGAAAAATTCGCACAGATAGCAAAAGAACCTGCACGACCTTCATGAGCTACTCCACGGGCATTATTTCCTGGTTTTAGGATCAGAATTATAACACGTATATCGAACTTTTGGAATAAAATATATCTGGATAATATGATTATACCATTACACAGCTTATTCTGACTAAGCTTATTCTTCCTCGATCACGAGAAGAGAGTTCTAAATTTTCGAAACAAAGATACACGAAACTTTAAATGGGTTAATATGATTCAGCCGATAATCACCTCTTCGATATACCTTTCCAAATAGAATAGGTCGATGGAACTAAGAATTAGCTCACGCTTGATGCAATAGGGGAAGCTTTTGAAGTACCTTGTCACTACTCACTATAGAAAATTTGATGCAAGCTATATTATTTTTACAAATACACTATGCAACATCTCAGTTGATTTTAGTGTTGTTCCGCAAGCTCCTTGTGGGAATGTAGTTACTCATATCCTAATGTATGTCAAAGGTTCATCTGAACAGGGTCTATCATATAAGGATAAGGATCATACAACTACTACTAGATAATATGATGTAGACCAGGAATGATCTCCAGACTGAACATCTACTTCAGGGTATTGTCTCCGAATTGGAAAT